>CAUJRU010002575.1:0-72202 GCA_963277665.1 Viscum album
CGTTTCAACATAAGAGATTTTTGTCAGAGGTGCCGCAATTTCGGTCATGTGGACATGATGTCATTCGGCGTTGTGCGCCTAAATCGAGTAATTTTTTTTTCTGGGTTTTAAAAAATTTAAAATATGCTAAAAGGGGCTAGGGTTCGGATAATTTTAAAATTGGGTCCAGGATGCGTGAACGCCGTTCACGCATCCTTCCGCGACGAAGGATGCGTGAACGCCGTTCACGCATCCCGGACCCCGACGGTAATGCGTGAACGGCGTTCACGCGTACTTTGCTGACCAGCTGAAGGAAGCGTGAACGCCGTTCACGCATCCTTGCGCGGGAAAAGATGCGTGAACGGCGTTCACGCATCTCTCCGCGGCGAAGGATGCGTGAACGCCGTTCACGCATCCTTCGCGGACGAGCTGAAGGATGCGTGAACGGCGTTCACGCATCCGGCCGAGAAAAGTTATAAAAGGAGGGGTCCCCCCCCCCAATACCCATTGTTCTCCTCTGATTTTCGTTGCGAAGCTCTGCAGAAATTCTTTCTCAACAAATATTTGCTGCTTTTATTGAGGTAAAATTTCTATTTAATAATTTAATTGTTTATTTGTGTTTATTTATTTCATTTGTATGTTTAATTGTATTTATTTATTTCATTTGTATGTTTAATTGTGTGTATGATTTATTTATTTCATATGTTATGCATGAAATGTTTTGTATGATTTAATTTTCTTGATGTTGAATGTTCGTATGATTTAATTTTTTGAATGTCTGTTGTATAAATATTGAATGTTTTATGTTATGTCTAAACTTTTTAATGTTTAGAAAAAGTAATTTATGTTGGAGAAATTTATTTTAATGGATGGTTTTGATGTAAGTGTAAATTAAATTACTTTTATTTACTAGTAATAATATTTGTAATCAATAAAGTATAAAATATATTTACTTATATTTTGAAAAGTAGAAGAATGGCCAAAAAACATTACAATTTCATAAAATTTAAAATAACAAAAGTGTTTATTATGTAAATCTCAATTAGATCAGTTATAATAAAATTTATTTAATGTTTTTAATAAATATATATATATATATATACACATGAAGTTAATTTTTTGTAAAAGAGGAGTAGTATTTAATATAGATTTTATATAATACGGATAATATAATAAATATACCAAAAAACACGGTATGAGTGATGACTGATCTTGAGGCTGATCGGTGGCACGCTTTTTGTTGACCACTCTACTACTTTTGTGCACCTGATGTATCTATCTTTTTTAGAGGATTTGGACCAGGCAGGTCGATATAGTTGGGGGTCTGCCTGCCTAGCATATACATACAGAGCCCTATGCAGCGCATGTCGCATCGAGAAGATGCAGATCACAGGATGCATGGTTCTTCTACAGATGTGGGTATGGGAGCACATACCTCGTTTAGCTCCACATGCTCGTGCGCCATTACCCGTAGATATTGTAGCAGAGGCTCCACGTGGACGTTGGTATGTTATTATTTCTTTCTAATATCTAACTTACTTGTATAAAATTCTTTTATGAAATGTAAAAAAAATGTTATCTACAGGTGGAGTCAGGCACATCGACATTCAGATTCTCCCAGACATGATGTTCACGCCTACAGACTTATGCTAGACAGCATTCGACCAGACGATGTAAGTGGTTATTATTTATATTGTTAAATCTTTACTCTTTACTGTAAATCTATTCATTTATTAATTGATTATTCATTTTTTCTTTCAGATTACATGGATGCCATATACAGATGCTATCCTTCAGAGTCTGCCCCCATACTGTACAGTGATGCTTGATATCGGCTCTTGCATGGTTCCACTGATTCATTTTCATATAGTCGAGTGGCATCAGACAGATAGGGTTATGAGACAGTTTGGATTCCTTCAGCCAGTTCCTGACCCGCCCAGTCAGTTGGATTCATTGCATTCCCTGAAGATGTCAGGGAAGAGAGATTTTGATTGGAGGAGCTACCATGCGAGATATGTAGCGTTATGGGACAGGCGACGAGAGTCCCAGTTGCGAGGGGCAGGGACAGTACGCTTTCATTTGATGGATCAGATGGATTATGCAGGCTGGTACATCAGGTCTCCCGTCAGATTTCTGACACGGCACGGACGGGGCTTCCATGACTTGGTATGCATTCTTTCTTTCACAGTTCAACATATTTTTTATTCAAATTAGTTAATAACAGAATTTGTTTTCGCAGGATGCTCGTATTTGTCATCTACTGCATATGTCTGATCCAGTGGAGAGAGCTGCCTTTGACCCAGCATATTTTCACAGCCTTGTACGACAGATGCTACCGTCGATGGACGAGATTTATCATGGCATTTTCTTTGATCCACCACCTGCTGCGGAGGCCGCGGAGCCTGCTGCGGAGGCCGCGGAGCCTGCTGCGGAGGCCGCGGAGCCTGCTGTTGTTCCACAGGATGAGGCTGCTCAGCTTGCTCAGCCACATGATATTATTCCACTGGAGGAGGGTGTTCAGCATGACCAGTCATATGCTCCTCCAGCTTCTCAGGCACAGCCACAGGTACTTACAGACGCTGACTGGATTGAGTTCGATGTTTTATTGCAGTCATCCACAGCAGAGCAGCCATCTACTTCCTATATTGGTGAGAGTTCCAGCCAGCTTCCACTATCCTTAGATGCAGGCCAGGGTACAGGCGGTGAGACTGTACATCCACCGTCTGTCACACAGGAGGATGTGGAGGTGGCTGTCGATGAGGATGCGCAGCGTACGCCAGAGCACAGACGTAGACAGACACGGCGTGGACGCATCCAGTATACGCCTGACTGTGGGACAGAGGAGCATCCACACCGGAGGCGTAGATTAGGTTGACATTTGATTTATGATATGTTTTGTATGTGTATTACTGTTATCTAGACTTCTATTATACCTTTAATAAGTGTCTTACTGTTATCAAATTATCTACCAATGTATATATATATATATATGTGTATAATAAATAATATGATTAGAAATTCCATAATACTCATATAAATTCAATAAGTTCAACATAAAGGTTAAATAATAATCCAAGGCTATTTATTTTATGAATAACATATTAAAAGACCAAGTAAAATGTTTTGAAGAACTTTAGGAGGATTTTGTTGGCCTACAATTAAATATAGGATCAAGAGAAACTCTTGACTCCTAATATGATATTAGGAAATTAGGTCACACAAGTGATGGAAAAAAGGGAAATTATGGTTCATAGGTCCAAAAAATAGTTAAAAAATGTTTAGGGAAGAAAATGATACATCGTAATGCCACAAATGGTATGGTTATTGTTCATAAACAGAAAGCAGTAATGATTGGTGTCAGAACACAAGAGCCTGTTATGTGGATAAAGATTTATTTTGGTATGAATTAGAATCAGAATATTTACTGATCTTAAGGAATAATGAGTGGTGTATTAGTGATGCACATGAATAAACCATTTATCAAATATTATTTTTGTGGAAATATGGGGAATTCTTAGAATGCTCATTCCATAGCCTTGAGGGTCACTATGTGACTTGGGACACACTATAATATTTACAAATAAGGTGTGTATTATCAAGGGAAAATATAGTGGAGTTGTTTTGTAAGGAAAACACACAAAGGGGAATCTATATCTTCTGAGTGGACAAGAAGATATGTATTTTATATCCAAGGAAGAAGAAAATAGGTTGTGGTATAAATTTATTGTTTATATGAGCCAATCATACATGGAAGATTTGTTGAAATGTGACACTGCTCAAGATCTCTCTAATTTATCATGTGATCATACTCATACATGCGATTCTTTCTAACAAGGGAAGATTATTTGAAATATATAAAAGGTTAAAGATCAATGGTCAATAAGAGTGATTGAACTAATGCAAATTGATGTGTGTAAACCTATTTCACCAAGATCTATTGATACGAAGAGATATTTTTAGTGGCCAAGGATCAATTAGGTGGTAATGAGAGGTAGGTGAATCAGTGGTAGCCTTATTTTACTAATTCTTTTTTTAAATTCAACCTATTGAAATTTGTTTAGGTTTTTGATCCACTCAATATAAACTCTCAATCATTCCTCAAGTGTAGTTGTAATGAAATAGGGAGAATCACATGTTATTTACAGGGTTATTTTGAAAATACTACTCATTTCTATATTGGTTATACCCCCCAACATGTATTATTCACTATCTCCACAAGTTAATACAATGACATATAATCCATTTTTCCTCTCTATAACAAAAAATAATCCACTATACACTCTCTTTCTCCATAATACATTGGAGATTCATTCTACTCTATAATCCAAAAGATACATCTACTTCCAAATTTAGGAAGAAGTTCTTCTTCAAATAGACTTACTCTATAAGAAATCTAGTCACTCCTACCTTGTGTACTTTATCAATAATTTTAGAAATTATTATATTAAGACTCTTTTCAGATTTTGTGCAATCTAGATTCTCCTCAATATTCAAATAATCAAGAACTCATCAATTCATCTTTCTGTATTTACCTGATACATTATTGTATCGAGTTATCAGAAATAATATTTCAATTCAACACAGAGTCTTCATCACCTTCATACACACTTTATTCACAAAACAAACAATAATTGTTCATGGGTAATATATCATTATTACATGATTTAAAATCAATCATTTAAATCCTTATTTAAATTTGTTTCGTAATAACACATTTAATTACACATTTATATATGAATACTCATCAGTAGTGGTATCATATTTTCCTCATATTGAATGCCCCATTAGTTTCTGTGGGTATTTTGTTTCATGCAACTCATAAAGGATACTAGAAGGATTAAGGTTCCCCTCTTTCTTCTTAATGTGGTGTCTATCTCTATGAATCATTATCTATATTCATACATGTAACTCATATTTAATTACATAATAAAATACAAAAACTCATCAAAAATACCCAATGCTCGGGTCTTCTCCATTCTTCACATAAATGTTACAACTCATGTAGGAATCTGATTCACGTGGATTCATCAAAATATGATCTTCTAATCACCCGAATACTTATGTTTCACATTTCATCACATAGGATATTCATTTTAGAATAAATTTTTACTCTCATCACATGAACTATTCATTTTATTATTTAAATTATATTAATGAAATTGTAACTTCATGAATATATTATCATGATTGGATATTATAAGTTCATCATGGACTTATTAATATGGAAGGGTCCTTGGTTTTATCCAAGGATTCCCAACCATGATCTTTGTGACTCATCAATGGTAGATAACCAATGCTCTATAAAACCCTTGAGAAAGGGAAGAAGGTTCTCACTAATTAGACAACTTGAAAAAGTTAGATCAAACTGTTGTGTAAATGTCTGCATGTTTTTAGTGGAGAGACAATGATTGTGTCACCATTTTCTCATATAATAATATCACTCGGTTGAGTGCTTCCTTATTTATTTTATCATTCCTTCAGCTTGGTAGAAGTGATTACTGGGGTACGCTCTCAAATCCTCACTGGCATCGACCCATGTTGTCTTCTCTAACACCATTCCACTGCACATGATTGAACCACCACTCTAATACCATGTGCCTCATGTGAATTCATGCTCGCCTACCATTTCTTCCCATACAATAGTCAACTCCAGTTCCCACCTCAAAAGTGGCTGCACCTAATTCCCTTATGTAGCTAGTTGGATGGATTCCTTTTTAAATAAAGTTAAAAATATGTGTTAGATAAAATATTCCACCAAATTCCATATTCACTCCAAATACCAATCCTTATTCTTCATGAAAAATATAAATAATATATTTATACTTTTTTCAAATATCTCTTCATTTATGTAATTTAATTTCATATTTGGATAATTATCCATGTTTTAAAAGTGAGAATTATTTAAGATTATCTTAAATAGAAAAAAATGTGCAAAGGAGTTTTCAAAAATGTTCACTAGGTATTCTGTGAGATGCGTGAACGCCGTTCACGCATCCCTTCTCTCGGGAAGATGCGTGAACGGCGTTCACGCATCACGCCCGGGTCCGGGATGCGTGAACGCCGTTCACGCATCCCGGACCCATTTTTAAAAATATCGGAACCCTATACCCTTTTATCAAATTTTAATTTTTTAAAAACCCAAATAAAAAAATTAGCCGCCTAAATCAGAAGTGCAGGGCATCTTGGGGTATCGTCATTCTTATCCATCTGGAGGACACCATGGGTCAGACCACACTATTGCTAAGGTGTTACAATCTGGTTTATTTTAGCCCACAGTGTGTAAGGATGCCCGACGTTTTGTGGCGTGGTGTGATCGGTGCCAACATACAGGTAACATTGGGCGCAGAGCTGAAATGCCACGGCATCCTATGTTTGAAGTGGAAGTTTTTTATGTTTGGGGGATCGATATTATGGGGAACTTTCCCACCTTCTTACGGTAACACCTACATTTTAGTGTGTGTTTGATTACGTATCAAAATGGGTATAAGCTGCTTTCACTGCCCAAAACTCAGCAAAAGTCTCCATTTATTTTCTTAAGAAAAATGTGTTCAACCGGTTCAGAGTTCTAAGGGTACTTATCAGTGACCGGGGCACTCATTTCGACAACTCAATGTTGAGGAACGTGGTGAAAAAGTGCCGAAACAGAGAGAGGAATCCAAGGAGAAGACCACTTTTTTGACAGCTAGTAGGGACATCCCAACGTCCAAACCCCAAGCAGCCCTACTGTAAATTTCACAAATGATTCGTATCCCCTACATACACAGTTAGCCCCCCATTTAGCCACCCCAACGGTCAGCTCACAACCAAACAAGTAAAAGGGCAACACTGCCATGGGCTTATTAAATTATATTTGCCTCATACACAGAGGCAGCCCATACACAAAGGACTGACAAACCACATTCCTAACAATCCCCCCCCCCCGAACTTAAACTACCTTATCCCCAAGGTGGAACTCAAAAACTCGGCCCAACCCTTTTTGCCACGATCAAGCACCTTCTGATGTGTTGGTTCTTGAACCACTTTGTTCCCTTTCCATCACCAACATCCCATGCTTCACTGAAGCATTTCAGCCTACAAACATCAACAATAATTGCACCTTGCCTCCTCCAAGATTTTGCATACTCAGTCATGACATCAACAGTGTCATCAGCACCTAAAACGGCCTTAACATGCCAGCTTTTCCTCAGATTCAAACTGATCCTGGAAGTCATTGTCAGGATGGAATAGCCAGGACACTTGTAAGGCGTATGGAACATGTTAGAGGTGAATTCCCCTTACCTCAATGTGAGGTGGGGATACTCTTTTATAGATGAGTAAATCTAATTACAAGGTTGGTAAGTCCGATGTGGGACTCAGAAATACCCATTTAACCTTAAATGGGGTCCAACACTCCCCCTCAAGCTGGACATGCCCAGATTGGATAGAGTCCCACAAAGAAACAAAGAAAACAAAGATAACAAGACACATGACCATCTCAGACTCCCCCTCAAGCTAGGCCATGGAGGTTGTGAATACCCAGCCTGGTAGTGAGAGACTCAAGGTGAGCTCCTGGAAGACCTTTGGTGAAGAGATCGGCAAGCTGATCGGCCGTCGGGATATGGCCGAAACCGATATGGTGCAGCTCCAGATGGTGGCAGAGAAAGTGACAGTCCACATCGATATGCTTCGTCCGTTCATGAAAGACGGGATTCGAGGCAATCTTCGTGGCAGCCTGATTATCACACCAGATATGAGCAGGAGTCGATGTGGGGAAGCCGAGCTCATGGAGGAGATGACGAAGCCAGAGGATCTTAGTAGAGACGGTGGCTATGGCTCGATACTCGGCCTCGGCACTTGACCGGGAGACGACAGTCTGCTTCTTGCTACGTCAAGAGATGAGATTGTCGGCGAAGAACACGGCGAAACCCGAAGTAGACTTGCGGGTAGCGAGGCAGCCGGCATAGTCCGCATCACAGAAGGCCTCAACATCCATGTGAGCATGATGTGAGTATTGAAGGCCACGGGCAGGGTCTTTCTTGATGTATTTGGCAATGCGAAGGACAACATCCCACTGAGATCTGGTGGGATGCTCCATGAACTGGCTGACTTTGACAACGGCACAGGCAATGTCGGGACGCGTCATGGTGAGGTAGTTGAGTTTACCGACCAGGCGTCGATAGCTCTTGGGATGAGGAAATGGTTCCGAGTCGGAATGAAGGGAGCGTTCCCCAGGCTCAAGTGGAGTGTCCATGGCGGTGGCTGTGCTCAACCCGGCATCCTGCAAGATATCAAGAACATACTTGCGCTGGCAGAGAGAAATAGTGTCCGCAGTCCGGGAGACCTCGATGCCAAGGAAGTAAGTGAGGGGACCAAGATCCTTAGTGTGAAAGTGCTGGTGAAGATGCGCCTTGAGGCGGGCGATGCCTCTGGAGTCGCTCCCTGTGATGATGATGTCATCAACATAAACCACAAGCAGGATACAGCCGTGCGTCGTCGTACGGAAGAAGAATGTGTGATCTTTCATACTGCGAGAGAGGCCAAAGGCTGTGACGACTATGCTAAAGCGGCCAAACCAAGCCCGAGGAGACTGCTTGAGGCCGTAGAGAGAGCGACGGAGACGGCAGACATGTCGGTCGGCACCAGAGGCAGAAAAACCAGGAGGCTGCTGGAGGTAGACTTCTTCATCAAGAAAGCCATGGAGAAAAGCATTTTTAACATCCAGTTGATGAAGCGGCCAGTGATGATGAGCAGCCAGCGAGAGGAAAAGGCGGACGGAGGCCATCTTTGCGACTGGAGAGAAGGTCTCAAAGTAGTCGATGCCATATGTCTGAGCAAACCCCTTTGCGACAAGCCGGGCTTTGAGGCGGCAAAGAGAGCCATCGGAATTGAGACGGATCGTGAAAATCCATTTACAGCCGACCGCCTGTTTGCCCGCTGAAAGTGGAACAAGATCCCAGGTATGGTTGTCATCCAGAGCTTGCAATTCATCCCTCATGGCGGCTAGCCACCCGGGGTGAGATTTTGCTTCACCAACTGTCCGAGGAATCGACACGGTCTCCAGCGCTGACAGACCCCTGTATGAAGAGACAAAGAGAGGAGTAGTCTAACACGAGCGAGTACCTTTCCGGAGCGCAATCGGCACGTCCTTGGGAGCTGTGACAGGAGCATCGAACGAAGCAGGAACAATGGTGTCCTCGGCCGGGATGGGAGGTACAGCGGAAGGACGGCGGGAGTAGGTCTGGCCAAAGAGATGACCAGGCGGGGGAGACACCAGAGGCAGGTGAACGAAGAGCGGAAGACAGTCATCGATGGTAGTGTCGGGAGAAGGAGAGGGGAGAGTGAAAGGAGAGGTCTCGACAAACGGTACGTCAGCAGAGGTGATATACCGGCGGAGGTCTGGAGAGAAGCATCGGTACCCGCGCTGAGTGCGGGAATATCCAAGAAAAATACAGTGAAGGGATTTGGGAGAAAGTTTGGAGAGATTGGGGCGAGTGTCCCGGACATAACAGAGACATCCGAAGACGCGGAGTGGAAGGGAGTGAGGAGGATTAGAGGGGAACAGGGTATGAAAGGGAGTCTCCCCCTGAAGGATGGAGGAGGGAAGACGATTCAGAAGGTAAGTAGCAGTGAGGATGGCATCCCCCCAGAAGAGAAGAGGTACCTGGCGGTGGAAGAGGAGGGCACGAGCGGTTTCCAAAATATGTCGGTGTTTCCGCTCGGCCACCCCATTTTGCTGAGGGGTATCAGGACAGGAGGTCTGGTGGATGATTTCGTGGGCCCGCAGAAACTGCTGAAAGTGAGTGGATAAGTATTCCCGCCCATTGTCAGATCGGAGACATTTGACAGGGATAGAAAACTGTGTCTGGATCTCAAGGAAAAAGGTCTGAAAGGTGGAGAGAACCTCTGTCCGATCTCGAAGAAGATAAAGCCATGTCATCCGGGAATAATCATCAATGAAAGAAATGTAATATTTATACCCAGATTGACTCGTGGTGGCACAGGGACCCCATACATCGGAATGAACCAAATCAAAGGGTTTGGCGGCCCGTGTGTCAACTCGAGGAGGATATGACGTGCGATGATGTTTCGCAAAACGACACGACTCAAAAGGAAAAGATAAACGAGGACTAATATCGGGGTAGAGTTGATGAAGTGCGGAGGCGGAGGGGTGGCCCAACCGAGAATGGAGGTCTGCGGCATGAGCAGGTATAGACGCGCAGGCGATGGAAGTCGGGCCAGCAAACATGTACACCCCATCCCGAAACTGGCCTCTACCAAGTTCCTGGTTCGTCGTACGCTCCTGAAACAAAACAGAAGACGAGGAAAAAATAGCAGTGCAATTGAGATCCTTGGTCAGTTTGCTGATGGAAAGCAGGTTAAAAGGACTCTGGGGTACATGAGCCACCGAGGAGAGGTGAAGGGAGGAGGTGAGGGAATAGGAGCCAAAGCCGGCTATGGGGAGAGTGGACCCATCAGCAGCAATGATGGCTGAGGATCCACTATAGGGATGGTAGTGGGAGAGCATACCTGCATCCCCGGTGAGGTGGTCAGACGCACCCGAGTCAAGAATCCATGCAGGGGAACGATGACTGACAAGGGCAGTTTGACCACAGGAATGGGAAAGAGAAGCTGATGAAGAGCCCGGGATGGAGGTGGTCCGGTAATCGTGAATCAGCTGGATCTCAGCCAGGGAGAGATCCAAAGATGGGGGAAGAGCAGCAGCAGGTGAGGACACATCACGGAGCGCAGTCTGGCCCTGGCGGGGGTGCGACTCGGGACGACCATGCAGGACCCAGCAACGGTCGACCAGATGGCTGAGCTTGCCGCAATGCTGGAAGAAAGGGCGAGGTCGGCCGTCGCCACGGCCGCGCCCTCGAGGGCCAGCAGGGCGACCACCACCACGCCCGAGGAGTGCAGTGTGATCAGGGATGGGGACGGGTGGTGCCAAGGCCCGATGAGCCTTCTGCAGGCGATGATAGACCTGCGTGATATCCAGTGTAGACAGGCTGGCTAGCATCTCAGTGGTCGTCGTGGCGTAGTCCGGTGTGAGGCCATTCAGGAGATTGAATAGGCAGAGCTGGTCCCGTTGAGTCTGTGCTTCGACCGGAGTTTGAGGAATAGGCCAGAGTTCCTGCAGTTCGTCGTGGAGACCCTTCCATTCCATGAAGTAGGTTTGGAAGGTCCGATCCTACTGGCAGAGATGGGAGAGACGCTGGAGAATGTCGGAGACCCGAGCCAAGTTATTGGTCTCGGAGAACATGACAATCAAGGAATCTCATAGCTCTTTGACGGTGTTGGTAGTCCTGGTGACATATTTCACGGACCGGTCCATGGAGTTGACCAGTAAGGCGAAGATTTTGCTGTCCGCCAGCTGTCAAGAGTCGAACTTGGGGTCAGTGAGTTCGGGTGGGGGTTTCTCAAGATGAGAATGAAGTCCCATGCCGCGGAGGGACATCAAGACCGTCTTCCACCAGACGGAGAAATTAGTGGCATCCATCCGGCCATCGACAAGCCGGGAGGAGGCCGTGATCAAGGATGGAAGAACTGAGGATGCGTCCATGGAGGGCGGGCGCGGGACCTATTCGCCGGAAGTCGTGCGGTGGAAGGGAGGCGGCCTGGAGAGGTCGCCGGAAGGAGCAGCGACAGGGGGTCGCGCTCAGGATGGTGCGGCTGGGCAGGGGCAGCGCGGGTGTTGGGAAGGAGCGCCGCGGGGCCGAGGGCGGTGCGGGACCTGGGCACGCCGTGCGCCGGAAGCCGGTGCCGGGAACAACGCTGGGAGAGGGCGCCGGGAGGGGAGCCGCTGGGAGAGGGCGAGGGCGCCGGGGCGAGGGCGCCGGGGCGAGGTGTCGGGGGCGAGACGCCGAGGGCGAGGCGCACCGAAGGCGACGCGCCGGGGCGAGGCGCCGGGGTGAGGGCGTTGTGGCGCGAAGGGAGGGCCGCCGTGAGGGAGTTCCGGGGCGAGGGCGCCGGGAGGGGAGCCGCTGGGAGAGGGGGCGAGGCGTGCCGAGGGCGAGGCGTCGGGGCGAGGGTGTTGTGGCGCAAAGGGAGGGCTGCCAGGAGGGAGTGTCGCCGGGAGGGAGGGCTGCCGGGAGGGAGGGCCGCCGGGAGGGAGGGCTGCCGGGAGAGTAGGGCAGAGCCAGAGGGGGGGGGGGGAGAGAGAGGCGGGGCCGGTTAGAACCGGGAAGCCACTGGGAGGGAGGGTCGGGATGAAGATCCCTCTAATACCATGTTAGAGGTGAATTCCCCTTACCTCAATGTGAGGTGGGGATACTCTTTTATAGATGAGTAAATATAATTACAAGGTGGGTAAGTCCAATGTGGGACTCAGAAATACCCATTTAACCTTAAATGGGGTCCAACAGAACACAATACCAACAAGGTAGTCGGTGTTCCGGAAAACGTTAAGAATAACGAAGTGAAAAAACAGATTATAGAAGAGTAAAATGGGGGAAAAAAGAACGAGAACACAGAGATTTACGTGGTTCAGGAATAATCTCTACGTCCACGAAGAGACAGAATTTTCACTATGATTCGATAGCACAATTTACAGGGGATCTCTCAGAGTTTCTAACAACAAAACCCTAGCCTGAAATGAGCTACAAAAGGAGAAATATGATCCACTGTTCCATCAACCGCACAAAAAGTCCGCATCGCTACAGTGAAAAGTGGTCACCCAAGTCAAAAGTGCTACAATGACCATCGAATGGAAGTCCAAGGAGCGACAGTACTGTTGACTCCAAAGTCCGCATTGCTACGGTGCTCTGTCAGTGTCAATCGGTCAGCTCTGCTACAGTGATCAGATATGTTACAGTGCCCCCAAATTTGGGTCGGGGCCCTTCACCCCAGAGCAAGTACGCGTTGCCCCCTGCAACCCCCAACGAGCACACCGCATAGCTCGACCCACGAAAGTTGCAGCCTGGTGCGCAGTATGAGCCGGAAGTATTCGGCCCAACAACATCCAGAACGGATCAGGCTACACCAAATCAAACCAACAGCCGGTTGCAGCTGGAACCCATCTATCCACACTCACACCGCTGGCATCGTCTCTTACCACACTACCTCCTTGGTACACTAATAATGGACCGTGCCATCATAGAAAGTAGATGAAATAATGTGCCACATGGACCAAGCCCCAATCACAACTCGGCCTAACGCTGCTATAGCCTTTTTCTCGTAGCTCTCATAAATGTTTTTGTCATCATAAAAAGACTGAAGCTCAATGTTCAGATTCTGCAGACTACCATCCGAGTTCTTCAGAAAAAGTTAGCTCAACTTTCCTTCCCATACAATGTTGGAACACAAAGAACAAGTATTAACCATTTTCAGCCAATGTAATTTCCCCAGCCCGTAGATCTTTAACACCAAAAACAGCAAACGAAACCTCCTTCCCTGCCAAACCAACAGCCTCCAAACACAACTTGCCAAGAGCCTCCACTCCCTCTTGGAGCCTATTCCAACTTCTTATTCAACTCCTGAATTTCCAACTTCTATTCATATCAACAGAATAACCCCGATATGATTTTAAAGCACAAACAACAGATCCATTCAACTTCGTAGCCACAACTGCAGCAGGTTGCTCCATCACCCAAACAGGTTTATTTCCAGGACCGCATGATAAAATTCCCAAGAACCATCCACCATCAACACTCTAGTATTAAGAGTTAGTAAAGGACAAACTGGGACATCAACGGTTTGGCATGGTAGCAGTGCCAAGCTTTGAGCGGTTTCCCTGTTTCCAGGTACTTGAATAGTAACATTGGGAACTGACTGAAATACTTGGAAACTGCAATCTGAATATTTTTCCCACTGAACCATGGACAAGCAGTTACATGTAGTTGACCATATCCCGCTAACATGAAAAATATTGACAACAGCCAAATAACTCTGGCTTGTAACACTGGATTCGGGGAGCACAACACATATATGACAACACCTATATTACCAAAACCAGGTTTCACGATTCGTTGCACGTTATTAAAGAAGAATTTCGTGGACAAACTACTAATATATTGGCCTTTTGTACCCATGAAGCCACAAAAAACAGTGAACTCAACAACTTCGAATTGCCACTGGTCACGGACAACATGTCAGAACAACCACAACTATTCCGCAACAGTTTTTGGTCCAGTATGCAAATGATCTCCTCAGTAGTTGATGCATTTGTTGCTAAGCCAATTAGAAACATGCAGTTTCCGGCAAAAACGCTTCGCTCAAAGCCAACTTGAGCAACTGCAGTGACAGATCATAGCACACTATCAATAACGGCCCAGCATCAAACACTTCCAGAACCAAAGGTTCATCTCCTACAAAAACAGGTAACTCGTCTTGCCTAGGAAAACTCTGTAAGTTCTCCTCCACCCAATTTTGTTCTTCAAGACTTGTGCTGGAAGTAGTGCAGTGAACAACCTTGTCACAGAAAGTAAAAAGCTACGCAGTTTTCTCCAGACCTTGCCACACCTGTGCGGTTAGCAATTCGTTGGGACTCATCACTCCTGCAGCTAGATATTCCAAAGAGCCAGAAATACCTTGCTGTACAAACAGCTCAGCGAGTTCAAGTATGTGTGTCCGCATGAACAGAAGATCCTCACAGCGTTGCCTGTATTCATGTCCCAGCCTTTCAAGCTCTACTTGCATTTTAGAAAAAACTTTCATCCAGAATGGCATACTCCAACAAAGGACACAACGCCACAAACCCCGACTCAACATCTTTCTTTTCAAGGCGCACCCTGTCCCCAAAGACAAGACCCGAGTCCCCTTCAAATCGCCTCACATGGATGGCATTATAATTGTCAGTCTGTAGGACCTGACACGCGACAAACTCCAACTCATTGTCATCGCTTTTCTGGCACACTGCCTCAGACAAGACAAGTCTCAAGCACCAGACAAATCATCAAGTTTTCATGGCATTGTTTAGAGGCCATTTTTTCATGAGAAACTAACCTCTATCTGCCACCCTACAACGGAGAAAAACAACAAACAGCCTACAGAAATTATTCGAACTCCTTCGCCCGCATCTTTTTTTCTTTTTTTTTCCACAAAACTGCTGCTCGCACAGACTCCAACTACTCTGACAACTTTCATTTCGTTCATTTTCACAGCGGTCGCAAAGGCATCCCGACTTCCACACAGCAATCACCCAACCTCGAACTGCCTCATGTCCCAAAATCGGTCACAAGAAAACGACCAAATCTCAGCGATAGGACTGATTGTCAAACTTGTTACATCCTCAGCGATCTTCCTCTCAAGTGCATGTTCACCATCCAACTCGTCTTACAACTGCAACTGTTACAAATTTTCTTGAGTTCATCCAACAAGAACGCTCCGCCAAAATCAGTGCCTCAGCGGCGAACGTCTGTCAACAACCGCCAAAAGCGGCGACTTCCTTTCAACGATCTGGAACTCATGTCATTCCCCAGCAGCAGAAAGTGCTCAACAATAAACTCTGAACGTCAATGTTGTTGGAACCATGGTCATCTATGCATGAATTGAAAAATGGTTTGTGTTTGTTGTCAATCCTCAGAGGAAGTTCAGAATGTGTGTCAGTAAAGTACTCATAAAGGTCAAGCAGATAACAGTATTGAAGGTGGCACTATTTTCCAGTGTTTGCCAAATTTCTGGATCTCAAAATTGACAAAAGGGGGAAACAATGTTTTTTGGTAAAGGGACTTGCGCGTCGGACATGTGTCGCGCAAGTGACTTGCGCGCCGAGAAATGACTTGCGCGCCGGTGCCTAGGAGGATTGGAAAGTTGCGCGCCATATGTTTTTCAAGATCAAAACTTTAAAATATGGCAAAGGAAAGAGGGTCGCGCAAGTATTGGTTTGGTCACGCAAGTGAGTAGCGCGACAGAGGCTAGGGCGGTTAGAGCTGCGTGTCGGAACTGGCGCACCGAGAGGAGGCTTGCGCGCCACCGCGCAGGGTGTCCAGTTTGCCTATAAATAGAGGACCACCCCTCCTCATTTGCAACGAAGTTCAGACTTAGAGAAATTCAGAGCTCCCGCCGCGCAGGTGTAGTGGTCGCGCAAGTGGTGGTGGGTCGCGCAAGTAGAGTTGCGCGACAGTTGTTTGTTGCGTGTCCAAGGCGGTTTGGGTGGAAAAGAATGTGAGTACCACAAGTTTGGTATTGAAGAAGTTTGAGTCACGCAAGTGTTGGAGGTGGACTTGCGCGCCAGTTATAACTTGCGCGCCAGCTTTGAAACTTGCGCACCGGCTTGGGGAAGTGCGTCAGGTGTTGTTGAAGTATGCCCGTCTTTTTGAAGCTACACGAAAGCTGGGAGATTGCCCGGTACCCTCGGTGCAAAGTGAGATTCGTCTACTGGTGAGAGTTGGACTTCAACAGAACATCTACATACAATAGAGGATGCATTCTTTTGCAATGATGAAGAGACCTTCACGTCTATAAACTGAGTGGGACTTCACCAAGGGCAGTGAGCCAGGGGGAGTCAACGGGAGTGACCCGAGGGACGCAGTAGGTTATCCCTGAACAATTGTAAAGGCTGTGAGCCTAGGACAGAGTGACTGTTCCCAAATCTTTGCAATCCACAACGAGTGAAGAATAGTGGAATTTGGTACGACCGACAACCTGTCGGCGTATGCTCCTTGGACGTAGCCCTTAGTGGTGAACCAAGTACAAAGTGTTGTGTCATCCCTTTGCATGTGGATGTTTTATTTATTCTCATTTTCATCATACAGGTCAAACTAGTTTCTACCAACGTGGGAATAAGATCCGTCAGTTTAAAAAGAAAAAGTTGTCACCCTGATTCACCCCTCCCCTCTCAGGATGTCCCGGGGTCCTACAAATGTCAGCCGACACGAAAAGATGTTCGATCTTCCATTGACGATCGGCCATCTCTGCTTGTCCCTCCCAGCAGTCGTCCGAAAATATCCCACAGTTGTACAATCTGTTACCCAATGGCGCGTCTCACAGTAGAGAAGAGGGAAATGAAAACCAATACAGCAGAATCGGCTTCCCTTGAGTTTGTCGCTCTTCGATCGTCCTTCAGCGATCGTGTCTCTCAACAATCAACCAGCATCGAATGCGTCTACAGCAGCAAACACGACATAGCACCACACGTAGTGTCTCTCAACGAGAGAACCAAATTGTTAGGCTTCCGGCCTAACGAGAGAGTGAGAGAAAGAACCAACTGTATTTCCATAGAAGAACAGAAGATTACAGTAGAGGGAGAAAGAAAAGAAAAAACAAATAGAGACAGAGAGAGAGGAACCCAAGGAGAAGACCACTTCTCCGAGAGCTAGCCGAGACATCCCAACATCCAAGCCCCAAGCAGCCCTGCAATAAATTCCACAAATGATTTGTATCCCCTACATACACAGCAGCCCCCCATTTAATATCCCACCCAACCAGCTAGCCACCCCAAGAGCCAGCTAACAACGAAACAAGTAAAAGGACAACACTTCTACTAGGCTTATTAAATTATACATGCCACATACACACAGGCAACCACATACACAAAGGACTGACAACCCATGTTCCTAACAATACCAGTACCATTTATCATTCTCAATCCAGTGGGCAAGTGGAGGTGTCCAATCGGGAGATGAACCAAATTCTGGAGAACACAATGGGAGCCTTGAGGAAGGACTGGTCGAAGGAGCTGGATAATGCATTGTGGGCATACCGAACAACCTATAAAACTCCTCCCGCCATCTCACATTTTTCGGTTAGTTTGCGGGAAGACATGCCACTTGTCGGACGAGTGAGAACATAAGGCATATTGGGTAGTTAAATCATTGAATTTCGGTCTCAAATCTGTCGAGGAAAAAAGGAAGTTGTAGCTGTCCAAACTTGATGAAATCAAACGAGAGGCATATGACAATGTCAAGCTGTACAAGGAAAAGACGAAGGCGGTCCATGATCGCATAATCTCTCGGAAGTCATTTCAACCCGGCGATCAAGTATTGCTCTTTAACTCCAAATTAAGACTTTTTCCAGGGAAATTGAAGTCTCGATAGTCCGGACCCTTTAAAGTACATAAAATTCTTCAATCATGGAGAGGCGGAGATTGCAGGAGGACAACCTTTCAAGGTAAATGGGCAGCGTCTCAAACCTTATTATTATCAAATGCAAGATATGGTGGGAACGGTCTCCGCCATTCTCTTCAAGTAAATAAGATGCTCGAGTATGTTGAGTTTGAGACGTTAAACATAGCACTGGTCGGAAGGTGACATGACATTTCATAAAAAATTCATAAAAATGATTGCTTGTTTGTGTGTTTGCCTAGGAGAGCATGTTGGTGTGTGTTAATTTTTGGGTGTTATAGTTATAGGATAATTATGATTGGAGCTATGATTGATTTTCTATTATGTTGTAGTTCTTTAAATGTTTTATGGTAGACTAGACATTTTAAAATAATTGGGGAACTTAAGTTTTCATTTTGATGGAAGAAATTAATTTCAAAACGTGGAGGAACATAAATTTTCAAAAACAGACCCACACGCATGGTTAAACAAACTGTGTTTTAACCGTGCGGGTGGACTCATTTCCAGAAGCACCGCACAGGCTCCGCACAGCTAAACACATTGTGCGCCTCCACTGAGCAAAGGGGACTCGAATTCCAGTGGCATGTGCACGGTTACCCCACAATTTACCAAATCGTGCGCGGTAACCGTGTGACTTCTAAAAAGTCCCCCAAATTTTCAAAACTCAAAACAAAAATCCCTCTTCCCTCTCCTCTTCTCATCCCTCTCCCTTGCATCATCCTGTTCAAAGCCCTAAGGTATGTCTTTCCTCCTCCTCCATCTTCCTCTTCTTCCTTTGACTTTTCTTCCTCTCCATTTTTGTATTCTTCTTCCCCTAGGTTAGGACAGGCCTTCATTTTCCCCAACCCCTTTTTTCAATTTTCATTTTGATTTCGTTTTTCTTTTTGTTTTTTTAAGAGTTTTCGTGCCAAATTTATAAAGAACATCGTGGCACATTCTTTGCACAATCAATTTTGAAAAAACCCAAATTTTTCATCATCCATCGCCATGAAGGTTGTTGTAGGATGTGCTTAAGAATTGAGTAATTTAAATTCAATTATATGTCACTTACTTTGAAATATGTTTGCTATATTTTGTTATAATGCCTGCGAGGTAGCCTCTCGACCTCTCCATGGCCTCCTCCAAATGTGCTCGTAGTTCAGGTTCTGACAACCTTCCTAGCCCTCATCATAAATTCTCTAATCGAGAGGATAATCAACAGTACTAAGTCCTTGCCACTCGAGAAGTCAGCCTCCACCGGTGTTTGAACCCCACCACCTTGATGCACTTGGCATTGCTGATGAGCTAAAAAGATTAATTTCAGAGGCACTCTCCGCGCACAACCCCACTTATAAGGAGTTTGTACTAGAGTTTGCAGAAACATTTCGCTGCCAAGATCATTATTCCATTGATGGTGATGGGTAGTTGATTGACATTCCGCCTCCTCAAGAAATGCTACAATCTTCAATTGAGGATGGAGAATTTTGGGCCACCATTGCACAGCCAGGGTCGGTGTATGTTCCCCAAACTGCTAAGACCTCCAAATTGATCAATCCGGCCCATCACATCCTCCATCGGGTCCTTACCACTTGCTTCACGGCCGCTCAAATAGTAAAGGGAATATGACACTAAGGGACCAATTCTTATGGCAAACCATAAATTCAGCATTCGTTTTCACCCAATATTTGTTGCACGTGTTTACTAAACCTAAGGGATACATTTTGGAGCCCTACAATACGCTCTTAGTCGAGCGTCTTCGACTCCGTTTCGACAAGGAGGCCATCACTGAGCTTGCTCCACCTCTTCCATTCGACATCACTATGGTGCGGCGTATGCCAATGCATGAATATGATGGGCAGCGCTACCATTTCAATGGAGCCCAAGCGACGGCCTGGGATGAGCCTCAAGACGTCCCAGCTCCACCTGACGCTTCCCATCACACCCCTCCACAGGAGTACCACACTCCATCCTACCATACCACCACCCATCCATCTACCCCAACCTCGTCCATGCCTCCACCCCCTTGCTCTCTTTACTCCACCCACCCTAACCTTGAGGGCACCCCATATGCCGACCCAAACATACAATGGAAGAGGGATGGGGACTTTTATGTCATGTTTGACTAGCAGGTTGAGCATGCACAACGCCAAATGGAGGGCGTCAGCTTACAAGACATCCCTGCCCCAGACCTCTACCGACCCCTGCCTAACCAACCCCCCTTCCTAATACATTTACGGTGGTGATCCCTCTCATTTAGGCGCATATCAGGCTTCTCATCCAACAACTGAGCAACTGGCGGTAGGTGCTGCAAAGAGCAGTCGAGCAACTCCTCCAACGACTAAGGGCATGGACTATGAGCTAGCAGCAGGGGATCCGACTTGGGATGAGGTTGCCCATGCAGGACCCCTTTGGAATAGGCCCTCCCACGGGTTGGCACTGATATTTTCTTTCCCTTGCACTTACTCGTTGTGCCTCAAATTTTTGCTACATTGCCTTCTTTGTACTTGTGTTTGGTATTGAATGTTTTAATAACTGTTTACATTTTATTTCTTGGTGTGATTGTGTGCTACTGCTATTTGTCCCATGCTCTTGCACTGCTTGTTATTGCTTCACTTTTCCTGGTTTCTCTGTCTGAGACAGCATGTGGACCGCTTCTTTCTCTCACGACACACTCTTCTGCTCGGCGGGCTCTCGCACACCACAATCTTTCAAGACCTTTTGCATCACTCTAGAGGAGTTTTATTTCCATCACTTTTGTACTTTCATTGTTTATTTTCCCATTGTCTATGCTTACCTGCTCACACCCTTTTCCACCTTAACACAATCATGGGGGGCCATGCTCAATCTAAAGTGAAGGGGAAGGCACCTATATTTTGGCACCACATTTGGTCATTGCCTTGGCATTGCCAAGGATGACATTTTTTTTCATATAAGCCATTTAAGGGCTGGTATAGATGTCACACATTCATATTAACTAAATGAAAATTACTTCTTGAGAATCATTTTGAAATTTCTCACATATTTAGATTGATAAGCCTATTTTTTATGTGAATGAGCATTGGAACACTTTATTTAAATCTTCATTCTTAAAAACGTTGTGTTTAAAGATGAATTTTGTGATGAAGTAATTTAAATTAAGGAACCTCTTAAAATGGAAGTCAATTTATTCATAAAGGGAAGTAAAGCTTTGAAATTGTTGATACCGCACACATGGTAATTACGTGGTCTTAATTCCATGACCTCTCGACTTTCTCAAACAATCCATTAAGGTGATTCATTTGAAAAATATGGATACTTAAATTCATTCCTAGTATTTCGCATCAATAAAAGTTCGAGATATGCAAAAGGAATACTCAAGATGACGATGACCCTCCATCATGCTTCAATGGTGAAGGTCAATGAGGTTGTGTGACCTATAAAAGTGATAGTCCACCACTTGGTGTCGACAAGATCTTGGACCAGTGTGATGGGATAGAAATGAATTAAGAAACATCATTTTAAATGAAAGACAATTTCAGATTTAAACAAACAATTTAAGTATGAAATTTTAAAAAAATTGAATTGAGTCTACATTACGGAATTTGTGAGACTTGAAAAATGTATGTACAGTTTTCAATAATCATTCATTCAAAATTTGCATTCATTTGGTTGATATAATCTATGACATTTTTACCTATTTCTTTGATGATCCCATTGAGATGATTGTCTAGGTAATTGTTTGAGGACTAACAATTGATCAAGTGTGGAGGGGTTTAATACACTTGTGTGCATGAGTCGTTTTCATATCCGAAATTACATTGAAAATGGTTGTTAAGATCACTTGTCATGTATTTACAACCTTAACATGTTTTGATAGGTGGGGATTGGTCGTCCAATGAAAAATTGGAATGAAGGGGCATTTCAGAGGAAAATCAGAGGCATTTAGACCCATTTTCCATGATGAATGGTTTCCTCCTAAGTCACCCAAGTCGTGCACTCAAGCCCAGGAAACTGTGCAAGGTCTGAAGATGTGAGGCAAACTCACTCACATGGTCTCTACAAGATTATTCAAACCGTGTGGACCAGCCCTCTAACCGTGCGCGATGAAGCCAGAGGATACAGAGTTGTGCGCACGACCTGCAAATGGTTAACTGAATCGTGTGAACTTTCTAGAAGATCGTGTGACTTAAAGATGAAGGAACAAAACGAACATCAAGGTTGGCACACTGTTAAACTAACCGTGCACCGCTCAACAGACAGTCACCTACCTTCCATCTACCCCCTTAACCACTCTTTGACTCAGGATTATGACCCCTAACAACCCATAGACATTGGGGGTCGGCCAATTAATGATCTCTGTCCATTTTAAAGGGCACTTATTATCCGGAAAGAATCAATCTTGGCTAGAGGAGAGCTTGAAACTCATTCTAAGCAATTTTTAAAGATTTCTCTTAGAAGGGGGCTTGTGTCTTTCTTTTTCACATGCTATAATGAACACCAAAGGTGATAAGAGATTGTTTGTCATCATTTATTACATGAGTACCTAATTCCCCCTATGCATTGGGGTTGTAGATGATGATGAAGAACCTCTCGGGTAATTGATTTATTTATGTTGTGTTTGTGATGTCCATTTTAGCATTTTATAATCCCCTTGAGTTTTCTCGCTTCTACCCACTGGTTACATCGCATTGGATCAAGAACGGTGTTTCCATGGATCTCCAAGGGAATTACGATGAATAATCCCATGACCATTGAATGCATTTGTCATTTCCAATGGGTTTGCTTTCATACAAGTTTCCAAGAATTAATTGTCGGACCAAGAAACTGATTCTTGTGAACTTAAATGAAACCTACCGAACCAAGGATGTTTCGACATAATTGAATCCTGGACATGAGATTTATTATGAATGACATGACACATAAAGTAGATTTATTTTCAGTGGCCTTTATTAAACTTCACTGCCCCGACGCATTCCCATAATCGAGTTTTAGATCTGTTTTTGTATTATTCTATTTTAAGTGACAATATTCTTTAAAGAGAATTATAATTGGGTCATCTAAGGTCTCAAACAATTCATGCAACCATCAATCAGCGATTTTAAATTCATCAATTAGTTAACCGATAATTCGAATCAACAAACACCCCAAGTTTCCCCAAGGATCGACCCCATACTCTCGCTATACTCATTGTGAAGTTGGGAAATATTCAATTTGGAACGCCGAAAGTAATCATTCGGCTGGAACGACGCCATTGGCTAAGGAAATTAATTGAGTTTACCATTGTGTGCAGCTTACCATGTAGGAAGGGGACTGTTGCAGTTCTGCAACAGCTCCTAGATGAGTATCAACTTTCTGCTTTTATGTTGGTCTTGCACTAGATCTACACTTACAATTTTCCTCCAACCTTTTGCTTCTTCTAGGTGGTTTTTTAGTAGGTTCAGTATGATTAGAAAATGGCTCACAGTCCTCACAATACCATACAACATCTTCCATGAAAGTCAATTCTTTTGTGCAGCAGCAGCTGAGCAAGGCGCTTCTATAAACATCCTTAGGTGTCACCCAAATAAAAAAAATAAGAAGAGCAAGAGGGGTAGCTAACCGATGCTGAGTATAAATCCATCATTTTTCATAAATTATTAAAGCATTAGGGAAGTCGTAATCACCGCATGTCCGGCAAACTGACACGTGCACCAGAAAATCAAAGTTGTAAGATATAATATTTCTTAGCTTTAGCATTAAAAAACTCTATTACTCCATTTTTGAATGTTAATCCTAAGAAATGTTCTATCTTACAGCTTTGCTTGATGATGCGGGTGTCAGTTTGTCGGACATGCGGTGATTACGGCTTCCCAAATGCTTTAATAATTTGTGAAAAAAGCAGGATTTATACTCAGCATTAGTTAGCTACCCCTTATGCACTTCTTATTTTATTTGTTTTTATTTGGGTGACATGTAAGGATGTTTACAGGAGTGCATGTGTCATTCTCTCAACCCAAGAGAACCCCGTCCTGTCATAAAACTCAAAAAGGCCAATGGTAATTAAACACATACATAATAACAAACAATTTTTGGGTTAATTAGAGGTTCCAGTTGTAACATCCCAGGTAAATAAAGAATAAGACATTTTAAAATTTATTAATATTAGTTAATTAAATATTAATTTTACTTTAATGGGGTTTCTATGTTCGATGACGTACCCAATACGCAACAACGAGTTTCTTTGAAATCTTACGTTGCACTCTAATAATAAAATAATATTATTTTAAATGGTAGTTAATGCCTAGCAGTTGTAATGGCAGGAATGAACAGAACTAACTACAAAATGATTATATATATTTGTCAAATATTTTTACAATTACCCAATAAATGATAGAGGCTTCAAATACGAATTAATCCAATTTTAAGCATAAATATTCTAATCATCTTTAAAAGGTCGATTAACCGCCTTTTAATGGCGAACCCTTTTTAAATCCACTTTTTGTCAATTTTATTTTTTATATTTGACAAAATAAAATCCATCTTTAGAATCGGGGCATCAAAATTTACTTTGTGTATTTTTTTTATTTTTCCGATAAAGTTTATTTTTTAATGAATAGTGAAAAATGTTGTATTTTAATTCAAAACCTCCTTTTAATCTAATTTATTTATATGGTTAGATTATCTTTTTAATTGGTTTTAAAGTGTAATTAGAATTTATTTTTTATCATTTAATCCAATGGTGGTCATTGGAATTATGTTCACTTTGAAATTGGACTTAAACTAGTGTCAATCTTTTGATATATTTTGTTTTTTTAAAAACACGCTATTTGTTTTGACAACGAGAATTAATTATTAAATTGATTAATGCAACTTATATGTTTTGAATTTTGTAAAATAGACATAATTTTTGAATTCGGGATATCAAATATAGCTTAGGGTAAATTTTTGGTATTTTTCTAAAAAACTTCAATTTTTGATGAATAGTGAAACCACTAAGTGGTAGTTAAAAAACTGATTTTTCGTTTAAATGAAATTTTACCACCTCTGTAATTTGAATTTTAAAAATCTGACAGACATGGTTTTCATTAATATGTAAAATTTGGTTCAATTGGATGAAAATATTTTTTGGTGAATAGTAACTTTTAAGTTTTATTAATCGCGGTTAAAGGTAATTAGTGTAATTTAAGGTAAAGATAATATTATAATAATATTAAATGAACTTGACACATGTCCTACCCTTATTGGATGAGTCATGGCCGACCAAGACAATCCATGGTTCAACTTGGGGACCCCATGGAGCCACTTGGGTAAGAAAATGACATTAATAATTTTTTATTTAAAGTTAAAATAAAAATGTCACAAACATGTATTTTTTTACTAAAACAATTTTACATGGAGTTATAAAAGTCATATTTTTTACTATAAATATTCATTGGAAAGATAAAAAGATTTCCTACATCATCGTATTTTTTTATAAATTTTAGAAATTAAATAAATTAATTTATTTATAACACCATGATGATGCAGCGATTACCTCATTAATGAACGATTTAAATAAAATAAAAAGATAATGTAAAATCTAAGACATACACTTGTCAAAAAACTATTGGATGGGTAGATTTCGAACTCTTATCACCTTATATTCGAAATATATAATTGTGGAACCTTTAATATTCGAAAATAATTTTATAATAAAGTAACTTTTCATGACTTTCCAAGAGTGCCCCTCCTCCCTCTTATAAAAGGCCACCACCTATACCTCCTTACCCACACCTCTCAAGCCATTGTCTTGGCCAAAATTTGATCATTTTGTCTCTCCAAATCCCTCTCTTCATCCTAGAAGCCTTCCCTTAGGCAGAAAGTTCTTCAAGAAACCCTTTTGGTTCAAACCAAGGAGAGTTACCCGATTTAAAGGTAAAGTCTTTTCTAATGTTCTTTTGTTTTATTTTGCTCCTCCAACCCCCTAAACTCTTTTTATTCCTTTATTTTGTAACAACACCAGTATCTTCAATATACTAGGATGTTTTTATGATAATTATTCGAGATACACTTACACACACATCTGTCTAATGGTTAAAGAACATACTGTTTCCGTGGATGGCGAATTACTGCCTCACGAAACGATGATTGTTCTATCTTCTCCTACCACCTCTCATGGTGGCCATTATGATGGAACTATATATATTTATGATATATATTATATTTATTCCCTCTCTATGCTTATATATTTTACATTTAAAACATACCTTTATGCTTTGCATGTTGTGCAAATGCGATAATTTCGTTTGAGGAAGTGTGGACTACCGCCCCCTCAAGTGATGTGACTCGTTCATGCAATACATGGAATGTATAAAGAATGAAATTAATTAACTTATGTGACCTATATAACATATATATTATACTAGAATTATAATATATATATATATCATCTATTTTTAATTCTATTAATGTGCCAAAGAAATGAAAATAGCATTCATGCGTACATACAGCCTACCGTCTCCATGAATGGTGCATTTCATTTCTTTTTATCTCAAAATGTTATGGAATAGTATAAAATTAATATATAATGTATATATATGATATTTAAATAATTAACACTATTCTGGAGATGATGTACCTATAACTACACGGAAAATTATTTTCCAATAAGTTCAATTTTGACTCATGTACCGAACATCGACAAAAACGTCTGATATGATCTCACACTATTAACAAATTATTATAACATTAAAATATGTGATAACTGAATAATAATATTTAAAGGACTTCATTAAGCAATTACAAATTGATCAAAGTTTATTATTCAGGAATATAGAGAAATGAACAAGACAAGTCGGACTTGAGGTAAGGGATCCTATCTCTCTCTTTCTTTTTAAGTACTCTCTTTTATGTCATTCCTTTTAAGATCATATTTCTTATGTTAAGGGATGTTATTTTATATCCCTATTACTTTACTTTTTATGTTCATTTTATGAGATACCCTATTTGATCTCATCAAACCATTTTTGGAAGTTTTAAGTGGCGTTGTTAGACTGTCGAGTTTTCGTAAGGGGTTTTTCATCTCACTTTTATTCCCATGAGATTTATGCTACATTTTCCACCATTTCCTTTGAGTGGTATATGTACTACCCATTATTCTAATCTTTGTGTAATATAATTTTTTTTATAAGTATTTACATCAATGTTGTATTGTCCTTCTTTTATGGGGCGTACGTTTCGAAAGTTACCCAAATCGGTAAGGGAACCTTTCACCCTCCTCTTTTTAAAAGACTTCTTTTTGTTAGGTCTTTTAATTTACATATTATTATGTTGGGATATGTTCTTATATATCCTTATTGATGTAAAATTTATTACCAAGTGATGAGATACCCTTTTTGTCTCATCAACTCATTTTCTGAATTTTAAAGTGACGTCGTTAGGCTGTCGAATTTTTACAAGGGAACTTCTTAACCCAATTTAGATTTCTTTGGGTTCAACTTGTAGTTATTGAATATGTCATCCTATGAATATGTGTGAATGACCTATGGTTGTTTTACACTTAATATCCAATTATATTGGGTGTATTTATATTTGTCACACATAATTATGAGATTGATTTATCCTTAATTTAAGGATACCTTCTTTATAAGGGATTTCATCTCATTTTACATCTCTATTGAGACTTCATTGTTGTTATGCACCAATTCACTCTTATATGGTGTATATACTATCCTTTGGCATATTATATCATGAATCCATTTATTCTCATGATATTATAATGTTCTGATTAAATGTTATTCCTCAATTATTTGTATTCAAGTGTCTCTCATTTTGTTAAAAACTATTTAACAAAAATATCATTTTAAATGTTTTAATGATTTATTATTATAAATATTTCTCATTAATATCCATGTTTTCAAAATGGTTTTTAAGGATTTATTTATATGGATATTAATGGTTTAAAATGTTAAAAGCTTCAAAGTGGTATGGGACTTCATCTCAATATTCTTTCATTAAGGAATATTTTGTTTTATATACAACTTTCTTTTATACAGTGTATAAACCCCTTTGACTTTTCATTTCATTCAAAGGGAATCTTTTTCTACGAAGCGTTTTACTGAACGAAAAAAAGGAATGTTTCTTTTAACGTACGCGGTGACAACAACCTTTTCCACCGCCGTGAGTACTATTTGACCTTTGGCTTCCTTAACAAGTCGTAATGTTTTTAAAAGAAATTAAATACCATATAATCTTTTATGTATTTTGGTATTGAAAATGGTTTTGATAATGGATTTGTTATGTCAATATATTTAAGTGATATATTATGATTGAAATGTGGAAATGTTTTCTTTCCATTATATTTGTTTTATGTATTATGATTTTGTAATGGTACTTGGACATTTGACGGGTGGTTACGTGATAAATCATATGACGAGTGGTGTTGTGAATAGCAGGACGGGTGGTTACATTATAACTTCTAATGCATTGGGTATGGAAGTCGGTCGTATGGCTATTCCATGTAGTGATATGTGTAGAAGTCGACTGTATGGTTATTCCATTTAAGTATGTTTATGTCCCAAATTACCTTTATATGTTATGTGTTCTTTATATGGGTTTATGGTAATCTTTTGGTTACAAAGGATAAGTAGTGATCTTTTATTCAGTGAAGAGTATTTACTACTTCATAAAGGTGAAAAGTATTACTTTGATAAAGTATTCATGGTTTACTTGTTGTTTTGAAAAACTAACAGTTTTCCTTCTTTGTGTATCCTTTACTGGGCTTTTTATGCTCATCCCAAGTTTTTGAAATGTTTTTCATAGAACTTAAAGATGAATAGGGTTAAGGATGGGATCAAGGAAATACATGCTATCTAAAACATGGAACTAGACATGTTTCTTTTTAAGAGTTTTTATTTTATGAAAACTTAGTAGAAGTGTCTACTTTGTAATCTTTTGAGATGTAATAGTTATGTCCTAATTCTCTAAAACTCTAAACCTGAAAAGATCCTCTATGTGAATTATTCATTTAATTCATGATTATGTAATGTTTTAAGGCCGGGTCCTTATACCAGTCTCCTGAGATCCAAAGATCTTTGTTTAATTATCCATACAGTTAACATAATAATTAAACACATACATAAATAACACCTTCAAGCAATTCTAATCAATGAATGAGTGAATAAAATTAATAATAACTACTGAAGAACTTCTGAACAACTACTGAAGAGTATCAAATCAGAAAAGACAACACAAACCTGTAGTAAACATTCATAAAAAATCATCAAAATTCATCCATTTCAATTCACCTAAGCACAAAGGGCTGGATCAATAGAAATAATGCAGACAGTTCAAGGGAGGGGATAAAGAAAAATAACAATAATTTAAGATCGAAAAAATACCATGGGTACAGAAAAACTAAGGGCCGGTCCCATACAGAAATCTTCTTTGAAACGAGTGAAAACGGAACGACGTCGATGTTGAAAACGAACAAATAAGATGGGATTCAAGGTTATGATTCTCATGCGACCGCGAGGGGTGCATAGTTTAGCAACGGGCGACACGCAAATCTCGATGACACTGTCGCTCTTCAAATACTCGTTTCTCTACGTTCTGATGAACAAGGCAGGTAAATGTGCCTTCTAAATTCTAATAAATCGTCTCAATTGTTGTTTATTTATTTATAATATATTAATATATTCAAGTTTGGTCAAACACCCATTATATTTAGTGCGTTGATATTTTGATATGATTATTTTTTATTCATATTTATTGTTTTTTGTGTTTTTAAACCATTTAACATATTTTAAGATGTAATTTTTAAAAAATTTAACACTGTTATAAATTCACATTAATTGCATGGATATCATGAATCATAATGAATGAGGTGTATTCATTTCCCAACAAGTCTCTTCATATGGTCAAACTATTTGTATTTTCACTGTTGTATCTGATTCATTGGAATTAATTTTATCCTTTGAATCAAGTCTTTTGTAATCTATAAATACGGTGACATGATAATGGAATTGTGTGTGTAATTTTTAGTGTTCATATACTTGTGTTCTCTATTTCTCGTTTTATTGTGATTGATATGTTTTACTTTGTCATTATCATTCCAAGCATTCGACATCATTATACACTTTGTTTCGCTACACCTTCAATTGATAAATTTCATAATACGCTATCAGCACGACTGCTCTGGAAAGTAAAAAAGGTTAATCATACCGGTAAGATAAATTTTTCATGGCGAATATTTTTAAGCATTGATTTCTCCCTCTTCACATTTCTGGAAATAATTACTTATCATGGATTCTGGATGCGGGGATGAACTTTGATGCAAACAGTCTTGGAAAAGCAACTAAAGTTGGCAATCATGATTCCACTCAAGACCATGTCTGAGCCCTAATATTACTCCGTCATCACGTCCATGAAGATCTGAAGAATGTGTACCTCACGGTGAAGGATCCTTTGGTGTTATGGCAGAATCTCAAGGAGCAGTATGACCACATTCGACTTGTAATATTACCGAGAGCAGGGTTTGAATGGAGTCATCTACGATTCTAAGATTATAAATCGATAAGTGAATACGACTCTGCAATGTTTAAAATAGAAACTAAAATTATACATAGATATTATCACTGATACTGATATGTTGGAAACAACTTATTTTACTTTTCATGCCTAAAATGTCATTCTACAACAACAACACTGCGATAAAGGTTTTACAAAATACTATGAATTACTTTCTTACCTTCGTGTTATTGAACAAAATAATGAACTTCTGATGAGAAATCATGAATCCTGACCTATTGGTGTGCCACCATTACCTGAAGCGAATGCGACTTCTTTTAATCAAGGTCATGGGAAGACGCAATCGAAGTCGAAGAAAGTCATTTGCTCGAGGTGGTCATACACCAAATGAGAAGAGGTAAAAGCACCACCAGAAGTGATCCAATAATGAACAACCACAAATGAAGAAAGCAAAGAGTGATGAAAGTAATTGTTTTTGATGTGGCGTGAAGGAGCATTGGTCGCGTACTTGTCGTACGTCAAATCATTTTGTTGATCTTTATCAACAATCTATCAAATGAAAGGAAAAGAATGTTGAAACAAATTTTGCTGACTAGGCTTTGAAATATGATGATGATATTAGATACTTTGATATTTTCGATTATTTTTCACATTGAAGGCAATAATCATATAGATCAAGAATAAATGCTCGTGATGGAATTGAAGTTTTATTTTTGGTTTTTGTATGCTTGTGGTTGAAATGAACTATAGTTTTTGGTTTTTGTAATATTTTTAAAGTATCACATGTTTTATTTTATTTATTTTATTCCTTATATGCATGGTTATTTTATTTAATAGAAATGGATAATATAAATCATTTTGTTGGGAATAATTTACATGATGAAGATATTTTCCTCGTCAACGGCGCAATGACGCAAACAATTCTTAAACACGAGAAATATTTTATCACCATTAAAATGGGCAGTGCTCATGTATGTACAATAATCGGTAGTGCACAATTAATCGAAGGCTCTATAAGAGTAAGAATATTCCTACCTGATGGTACAATAATTATGAAAAACAATGCTTTGTTTTCTCTTAAGTCTCAATACAATTTATTAATTTTTAAAGATATTTGTAACAATGGATATCATATCGAGACTATGGATGAAGGAGGTGTTGAATACCTCTATATAACAAGCATTAATAATGAGCACAAATTGATTCATGAGAAGCTATTAAGACTTCTGTCTAGATTTTACTTTGTTAATATTTGTACAATAAAATCAAACAAGATAAATTAGAAGTTTACCAACCATGATACATTTATCGCGCAACATGACTGTTTGGGTCATCCTGGATCAATAATGATGAGTAAAATAATTAAATGCATGCATGTTCATCCATTGGTTAATAAAAAGGTTCTTACACCCCATGATTTCTCATGTGTTGCTTGTTCTCAAGGAAAATTAATCATAAGAGCATCACCATCAAAGACCGGGACTGAATCCTCGATGTTCATGGACCAAATTCATAGTGATATATGCGGACCAATTCATCCACCATGTGGACTATTCAAATATTTTATGATCATGATTGATGCTTCGGCAAGATGGTCTCATGTGTGTTTATTGTTTACTCACAACTAGACATTTGTAAAATTACTTTCCCAAATAGTAAGGTTAAGAGTGCAATTCCCTGATCATTCAATCAAGCATATTAGGGTTGATAATTCTAGTGAATATTCATCACATGCTTTTAATAACTAATGCATGTCATTGGGAATAAGTATTGAACATCCTGTAGCTCATGTTCATACACAAAATGGTCTAGCTGAATCATTTATAAAGTGCTTACATCTTATTACGAAACCATTACTTATGAAAACTAAATTGCCTATTTCATCATGGGGATATGCAATTTTGCATGAAACAACACTACTTCAAATAAGGCCCTCAAGATATCATGATTATTTCCCTTTGCAATTAGCTTGTGGCTATGAACCAAATATTTCACACTTAAGGAAATTTGGTTGTGTTGTATATGTGTCGGCAATAGCCCCACAACGAACAAAAATGGGACCCTAAAGGAGATTGGGGATATATGTTGGTTTTGAATCTCCCTCGATCATTAAATATATTGAGATTATGATAAGAGATGTATTCACAACAAGATTTGTTGATTGTCATTTTGATGAAAAATTATTTCCAACATTCAAAGGGGGAAATTAATCGACTTTAAAAGAAATACCTTGGAAGGCGACTTCATTATTACATCTTGATGTTCATACAAATATGAGTGAACTTGAAGTTCAAAAGATCATTAATTTCCAAAATTTAGAAAATCAATTGAGTAATGCATTCAATGATTCAAAAAGGGTTACAAAAATCATATATACTTGTTATGAATGCACCGATAAGGATAGATGTCCTGGAAGGACAATCTGATGGTATTACCAACAATGCTTCCAATCCGCACCTGAAGCATGGGAGATCACTCAGTTTAAAAGATAAAAATATCCATCAAAGAAAGGGAAAAAAACCTATGTTGGTTGAAGATATGAATGAATACTAAGAGAATGTAAATGTACCAAAAGTACATGAACATGAGCAAGAGGAAGTTTCAATAAATTTCACCAACACTGAAAGATGTTGGAACCGAGTGGAGACCATTGTTAATAACACATTTTCATATAATATAGCCCTTGAAATTATAGACGAGGATCAAGAACCTAAAATAATTAATGAATGTCGTGAAAGGCCGAATTGGGATCAATGGAAAGTCACAATCCAATCTGAGCTAGACTCACTTGCTAAACGTGAGGTTTTTGGGTTGATCATGAAAACCCATGAAGGGATTAATCCTGTTGGATACAAATGGGTATTTTTGAGAAAAATAAATGAAAATATTAAAGTCACGAGATATAAATAATGACTAGGTGCTCAAGGATTCTCACAAAAACTAGGTATTGATTATGATGAAACATACTCTCCCATAATAGATGCAATAACCTTTCGATATCTCACGATGTTTGTTGTACATGAGCAACTTGAGTTACTCCTGATGAATGTTGTGATTGCATATCTTTATGGTGATATTGAAAATTATGTTTACATGAAAATCCAAGAAGGATTCAAATTACTAGAAAAATATCGTGGATCTCAAGATCTTTATTCAGTTAAGCTGAATAAACCATTATACAGATTAAAGTAGTCAGGGCTTATGTGGTATAACCATATGAGTAAATATTTGATGAAGGAAGGTTATAAAAATGATCAAATTTTTCCATGTGTCTTTATTAAGAAGATTGGATCTGAATTTGTGATCATTATAGTATACGTTGATGATTTAAATATAATTGGGACTAATGATGAACTTTCCAAGGCAATTGAATATTTGAATAAAGAATTTGAAATGAAAGACTTTGGAGAGACAAAGTTCCGCCATGGATTACAAATTGAACATCTTAATGATGGGATTTTCATTCATTAATCGTGATATACTACTAAATTCTTACAAATATTTAATATGAATGAATCGCATCCATTAATTACACCAATGGTTGTATGATCACTTGATCGAGATAATGATACTTTTAAACCATAAGAGGATGATGAAGAACTAATTGGTCATGAATTAACATATCTGAGTGCTATAGAAGCATTAATGTACCTTGAAAATAATACATGACCTGATATATCATTTTCTATAAATTTATTGGCAATGTATAGTTCTTATCCAACTCACTGGTATTGGAATGGTATCAAACATGTATTAATATACCTTTAAGGGTCAAAAGATTGGGGGTTACTTTATTCCAAATCTTCAGAACCAAAGTTGGTTGGTTATACTGATGTTGGATACTTGTCTGATCTACATAAATCAAGATCTCAAACTAGATATGTGTTTACATATGGTGGAACTGATATTTCTTGGCGTTCTACAAAGCGAACCATTATTGTGGCTTCTTCCAACCATACTGAGTTGATTGTTATTCATGAAGAAAGTCGAGAATGTGTTTGGATGAGTTCAATGATTAATCACATTAGAAGTAACTGTGGATTAGATATGAATAATAATATTCTCACCATATTATATGAATACAATACTTCTTGAATAACACAGTTGAAATGTGAGTTTATTAAAGGTGACAAAACAAATCATATCTCGCCAAAATTATTTTTCATTCATGACCTTCAAAAGAATGATGAGACTGATGTCTAACAAATAAGGTCTTATAAAAATCTCACAGATTTTTTCACGAAGACATTGCCAACTTCAACATTTGAGAAATTTATTTGTAAAATTGTAATGCGAAGACTGAAAAGTCTATCGTGATTTTATAAGGGGGAGTTGGGAACGCTGTACTCTTTTTCCCTTAATCAGTTTTTCCCATTGGGTTTTCTAATGAGGTTTTTAATGAGGCAGTGATCATGTTTTCATGACACGTCAAATTGATTATGTTTTTAAGTTTGATTTATATTCTAGGGTAGACCCTAGGTCATCTCTTAGGGAGTGTTGGTAGTTTATAGTATTTGTTTTTAATAAAGATTACTAAAAGAGGGGGTGATTTTGAAAACAGTTTAAAGGAAATAACTTAACTTAAAGAGTTCAATAGTTGATAGATTAAGGTGGTGTTTTAATAATTATGAGAGAAATGGGTAATTGTGATTTCACTACACACATTTCAAGTTCATTTTTATTATATATTCATTTAGGTTTGGATTAATTCTTTGGTTGAAATTAATTGGAATCTCGATTAATTCCTAAGACTTTATTTCACTGCTTGAAGAACCAAACCTTGACATAACAATCATATTGTAAAGGTTCAGAACATATGTATGGAATAATATATTCCAAATCACATTTAAATCTCAAGAAAGTGGGTAAGAAAAGGATTCTTGTGTTGTCCAATCAGAACAACACAAGTCACGCACTCAAAACCTCACACTGATCAGTTAGAAATTAAGAGCATAATGATCACATGTATCAAAAAAACATTAAAATATGAAATCATGTAAGATAAATGGAATGAAATTTTTAAAAACCCAAATTACTTCAAACAAGTAGCTAATATATGCATTGGAACTCCCTTGACATGTGTGTAGCTCCCTCACAACAAACACCCACCGTTTAGCTTGACATCAGGAGGATGAGGAAGCTCGGGTGGAACTCCTTATTCATTATTGACCCCCTATGAGGATAAGAGAATAAAGAACTTATTGGATGAGTATAGGACTCCTTTGGTTCTCTAAAATACTAGAGATTTTCCTCCTATCCAAACTTACAAATGGGGAGCCCAAGGGGCCATTTTATAGGAAAATTGGAAGGTGGTTTTGAGCACACCGATTTCTTAAAACTACTTGTCACATTGTTTTAGACCTCCATATATCCTTATATTGCTTTAGAGAAAATTAAAAAAATTTATCCCCACATCTTAACTATCTCCACAAAATTTTTGGCCGCATTTGGACACCTACAGCTTGAGATATGGATAGATCACAACACACCACCTTTGACTTCATGCAGATTCAGTGTGCTGGACAAATCAGGTTGGTTGGGCCACTATATGGACTAATTAGGCTCGTATTCCTTAATATGAAATGTATCCCAATGAATTTTGGACTAGGAAACAAAATTTCATCCTGTTTGGATGCACGGTTCAGTAGTAGTATTCGGTTTATTAAACTGGTGTTCTTGGATCGTGCGCGGCTTGACCCATTTTTCTTGAACTTTGTCATGGGCCCTCCAAATCACCTCCACCTTCAATGAAATTATAAAAACAAGTAACATTTTCCATTTTAACAGTTATAAACACAAAATAATTAAATCAAACATGAAGTGAATTTTTTTATTATTTTTATGACTTTCAATACAAAACTAGTTTAGTACAGTGGTGTAAGGGTGAAAATGAAATAGTGAATCACGGTGCGATCACACCCCACTCCTAAAAATTTTCACTCCTAGGAAAATTCATATTTACAAAAATTATGCATATAGATATTTAAAACTTCATAAATATTTAACATTCAATAAAAATTTAATTCCAGATAGAAATGTGATCAAAGAAAAAATCACACCGAGGAGTTATTCTCAGTGATCATGGAAAAAGACGTCTCAAAAATTGTATCCAAATGAAATTATAAGAGATTAATGATACCAATAAAAAAATAATTCAAAATTTAATCATGTCACTAATTATTCACATGTGTTTGACAACCATTTCATGTTATTCTTTCCACTTTCTATCAAGTAAATATAAGTTATTTTAATAATTGTATACTTATAAGATCCTTTCCACCGAACTTTCCCCACATCCTTTGCAGTAAAATTTCAAGACCCACTCACTTAATCATTCCTAGAATTAAAACTATAATCTCCCCACCTAGATATCCTCATATGTTATACATTTCATCACTCCCCTCATTTATTATTATTTTTTTCAAAATTTTCACTTAGAATAAATCTCACACTCTTCTCCCAACCCTTGTTTGATCTCCTCACAACACTAATTGTAATAGTTATAACAAGATCAAAAGTTGAGGAAAGGTGGTTTTTGACCTGGCCAAGACACAACCATTTTTTTGTTTTTTTAGGGCATACAATAGTCGGATAATAGGTACACACACATAGGTCAATCTGGTACAATAATAGAATAGATAAAATAAGGAATGGGCATATGGAAAAATTATTTTGGAAAGTAAAGAAAAATCAACCTAACTTATATTTACCTTTTATTAAGTAATAAATTTTCACACTTCATGGTTGGGTGCAAAGATGCGTGGAGAAATTAAGTAACACAATTTTCCATTAAAATATTCACAAAAAGGGCACCATTCTTCTCAAAGGTTTCAAAATGATATAACCATTTATATCATTAAAAAACAACCAAATTTCAAAAGAAAGTCACATCATAGTATTGAATTCTTGTTGAAATGCACATTTCATCAGATTTTTTTTGAATGTTAAAACAACATGAAATATGGAAATTCCACATGCATTTTCAATAATTTCCATGATTAAACAAGCATCATTTTCCATGATAAAGTGGGTATAAAAAAATTAATATTCTGGCACAAAAGTGAGTGGGAAGGAAAGGGTGGAAGTAACAATACAATTCAGCAAGCTAAAAAGAAAAAATGAAGAAAGATGATGAAAATTACTAACTAACCCAGGAATATACCCATCCCCCTACACCTAGAGTGTTCAATGTCCTCACTATAATAAAAGAGAACGTGGGAAGGAAGGATAAAACATGGTGGGTTTCATTTGTATGTTAATTCTTGAACATGGAGTTCCTCCATCAGGAACTCTGGAAGGGATTTATGGAAGTACTTCAACCGCTGCCTATTGACAGTGAAGATTTTCTTGGTTTCTTAATTTTGAACCTAGACAACACTAAATGGAGAGACATTAGTAACAGTGTATGGTCCAAACAGCGGGAACAAAGCTTACCTGGATTCAACTTCAGCCTTGCATTGTAGAGGAGGACCTTCTACCCAATGTGGAACTGACGATAAAGGGTGAGATGGTCGTGGGAAGCCTCAGTTATCTCCTTATAAATCCCAGAGTTCTCATATGCATCTCTTCTCATTTCCTCCATCTCCTGAATTTGTAACTTCCTTCAAGCACCTACAATAGAAATATTAGAATTTCATTATTTAATGGATTAGTAGTTTTGGTACTCTATCTCAATAGGGAGGTGACAACTATTTCTAAACACAAGCCAATATGATGACATGGAAATAAGAGTTTTGAAATTAGTACGATAAGCCCATAAGGAATCATTGAGTTTAAAACTTCGATATTTTCTATTAGGTTGAACCATTTTTTCAAGAATCTGTTTTACCTCCCTATTTTAAACCTTGGCTTGACCATTGGTTTGTGGGTGATAAGTAGTAAACACTCTATGCCTGACCCCATACCGATGAAAAATATATTTCATTATTCAGTTGTAGAAATGAAAACCTTGGTCACTGATGACGAACCTAGGTAATCCAAAACTACAAAAGATTTGGGTTCTAAAAAATTCCAAAACTGCCTTAGAATCATCAGTCCTTGTAGCTCGTGCCTCTACCCATTTTGAAACATAATCCACTACCAAAAGAATATACAGGTTCCCAAATGAATTGAGGAATGGTCCCATAAATTCAATGCCCCAAACATCGTAAATTTCATGGAAGAGTAAGGGTTGTTGTGGAATATCATTTCTTTTAGAGACATTATCCATTCTTTGATAGCGATGACAAGATTTATAGAAGTCATGGGCATCCCAAAACAATGTGGTCCAAAAGAGACCAGAATCAAATACCTTGTGAGCGGTCCGTTGGGGACCAAAGTGCCCCCACAAGCAAGAGTGTGGTAGAACCTAATGACAAACTGAAACTAACTATCAGGGAAAAAACGCCTAAGGACTTGATCACTACATGTGCGCTAAAGGTAGGGGTCATCCCAAATATACCAACGAGACTCGTGTTTTAGACGGTCGACCTGATTTTTATTGAAATCAGTAGGAATGCAAGATTCTACCAAATAATTTATAATTTTAGCATACCAAGGAATAACATCTTACACTCGGTACAATTGCTCATCGAGAAACATGTCATTTATAGGATTACAGGGGGATGAGTCAATGTCTGAGGATGGATGAATCCTACTGATATGGTCAACCACCACATTCTCTACTCTTTTTTTATCTCCAATTTCTAGATTGAATTCTTGAAGGGGGGGTATCCAGAAAATGAGACATGGTTTGGCTTTCAGTTTCTTAAGGAGATACCAGAGGGCTGCATGGTATGAGAACACAATGGCTTTGGAACCTAAAATATGACCTGAATTTATCCAAGGCAAACACAATGGAAAGAATTTTTTTTTCAGTTGTGGTGTAGTTTTCTTGGGTAGGGTCTAGTGTATGTGAGACATAGGCAATGACATGTGAAGATCGATCGACCCTTTGTGATAATACTACCCCAACTACATAGTTAGAGGTGTTACACATGAGCTTAAATAGTAAATCCCACCGAGGTGGTTGGATTACCGGGGGTGATGTGAGACTCCATTTTAACTTATTAAAATCTTCCTCACATTATTTATCAAAAACAAATTTCTTTTCTTTTTAGAGTAATCAGGAGAGAGGGAGTAAAATCTTACTAAATTTAGGAATGAAACGATGGTAAAATTCAGCATGACCTATGAAAAACCGCACATCTCATACATTTTTGGGGAATGGTAAGGAATAAATGACATTCAATTTTGATTTATCTACTTGGATACCATCCCCAAAAATAACATGTCCCAAAACTATACCTTGTTGCACCATGAAATGACATTTCTCATAATTTAATACAATATTCTTTTTAATATAGAGACTTAGGACTAAACCAAGACTACTCAAACATTCATCAAAATAGGATCCATAAACAATGAAATCATCCATGAATACTTCCATTCAATTCTTCAGGTAATCTGAAAAAATACTAAACATGCATCGCTGGAAAGTACCCAGAGCATTGCACAAACCAAATGGAATCCTCCTATATGAAAATGTTCCAAAGGGTCAAGTGAAGGTTGTCTTTTCCTAATCCTCAGGGGTAATATGAATTTGAAAATATCTAGAATACCCATCAAGAAAATAGTAATGGGACTTCCCTACTATTCTCTCAAACATTTGATCAATGAATGAAAATGGGAAATAGTCCTTCCTAGTGTGTTGATTTAGTCAGTGATAGTCTATAAAGACACACCAACTATTCTTCACATGAGTTGGAACCAATTCATTATTTTCATTTTTTATTACAGTAAGAACAGTTTTTTAGGAACTACTTGAACTAGAATAACCCATTGGTTTTTAGAGATGGGGTAAATGATTCTAGTATCCAATAATTTTGTTACATCCTTTTTAACAACATCTAGGAGGTTTGGGTTCAGTATACATTGTGACTACCTCACTAGTTTAGCCTCATTATTTAACAATATATGATGTGTGAAAATTGATGTGCTAATACCAGGAATTTCAGAAAGTGTTCATCCCAAAGCTTGTTTATACTCCATAAAAAGTTAAAGTAGTCACAATTCATGCTCAGGAGGGAGTGAACTAACAATGATAACATGCAACTTGTTTCCATTATTAAGATATGAATATTTCAAATCTTGATACAATTGATTCAATTCCAATTCAGGTGGATTTTGGATTGATGGGAGTGTGTGTTAAAGTGAGAGGTTACTAATCTCATCTAACTACTCAATGGTATCATCATCATATGAGTAATGAGCTTTTACAAGCTTATCAGTATCATCGATGGTCATGTGATCCTTGGTGTTCAAGAAATTATCAATTAATAAACATGCATGACACTTTTCTAGACCACTAAAACAATTAATGTATGATTTATTATCAAGAATTTCAATCAATGATGAAAACTCAGAAAGGAGATCGGGGGAAAGAAAATATGTTTTTCAGGGGAAGGGAGTACATCAATTGAATTAATAGAGAGAGACGAATGTTCTTCTGAGGGGTGCTTCATGACATCAAGGATGTTGAAATGGACTATGTCACCACCAAATTCCATAAATAATATACCATTATGGACATTAATTATGGGTTTGGTAGTTTTTAATAAAGGTCTCCCCATTATAATTGGGGTGTGTTTATTCATCCTATCAACTTCAATTTTTAGCACATAAAAATCAGCAGGAAAAATTAAAAATTTCACCCTCACAAGAACATCCTCTAACACACCAGAAGGGTGTTCTATACTCTGATTTTCTAGCTGAACAACTATTCCAGTTGACTTCAGTTCACCGACCTACAAAGAAGAGTAAATAGAGTGAGACATCACATTTACAGAGGCACCTAAATCAAGCATAGTATTGGAAAAGGAATACTCCCCTATGGTACATGTAATTGAGAATATTCTCAGATCATTGAATTTGGTTGGGAGTGAGGGATATATCAATACTGAGATGTTACTCCCCAATATCACCTTATCATCACCTCAAAGTTTCATTCGTTATATACACATATCCTTCAGAAACTTGGTGTATCTTGGAATTTGCTTCATGACATCAATCAAGGGGATGACAACCTGCACTTTTTTGAAAATTTTCAACATTTCCTTATCAAGTTCAGTTTCCTTTTGCTTCCTAGGTTTGGTGACCCTTTGAGGAAATGGAAGAGGAATGGTTGGTCTAGGTGACTCATCAATAGACACACTCTTTCCTTTGGAAGGTATTCTCTCAGGATATTGTTTTTCAACATTTGGAACATTTTCAATGGTTGGGATGGTGGTTTCCTCAGGAAGGGATGAATCTATTGGTAGGTAAATTTCGATTTTAAGTTGAGTTCCACTCTTAAGGGTGATGACACTGACATTTCCCTTATCCCTAAGGTTAACTTCTGGATGAGAAGGTAGTTTACCTGACCCATGGCTTTGGATTTCCCCCACTGAGTTGGCTAGTTGGACTAATTGGGTTTTTAGGTCTTTTATAGCTTCTTGGGTGGTTTGTTGGAATTGGAGATTGTTGTCATCCATTTGTTTCATCATATCTTCTAGGATAGGCTCAGGTTTTGGAGGGGGTTATTGGAATGGACTTTGACGTAGTTGGGGATTTCTGGGTGGTGGTGGTGGATGACTACTCTGAACCTATTGGTTCCATTGTTGTTGAGGTTCGTTTGAATACCCCCTTTCCTATAGGCTTGGTTGTATTTTCACCCAGGTTTAGATGGATAGTATGGTTCTTTCCTAAAGGGTTGGTTATAGGGACAGTCTGGAAAGATTGCCTCATAAATCTCAGAAGTTTCTCTCAATTGGGGGCATTGGTCAAAGTAGTGGGTGTAGGAAGAGAATATACCACAATGGATAGTAGGAGAAGATTGGAATTTTCCTTGGGAAATAGTGAGTTTTCAAAAAAGGGTACTTACCTCTTCAAACTTTGTGTCCACCTTCTTCTCCAATTCAGTACTTTGCACCTCATGGACACCTCGAATGGGTACACTGGACCGTGAACCGAATTGATGAGTGTTTTGTGCCATGTTCTCAATTCAGGTTCTTGCAAAAATTTGGGTCTTATCAACTAGTGAACCACATGCAAAAACATCAATCATGTTTCTATCAATAGAAATTAACCCTTCATAAAAATACTGAATTACAAGTTGATCGCTTATTTGGTGGTGTTTACAAATTGAACATAATCTTTTAAATCTTTCCCAATATTCATGAAGTGTTTCCCCTTGATATTGTCTTATACCACATATTTCTTTCCTTATTGTTACAGTTCGAGAGGCTGGTAAATATTTTTCAAGAAAAAGGTATTTCATGTCTGCCCGACCTCTTATTAGGGAATTAACATAATATAACCAATCTTTTGCTGCATCTTCTAAAGAAAAAGGGGATGTTGTAAGATTTACTTATTCTTCATCCATATTTGTAGGTTTTAATATAAAACACATAGTATGAAATTATTTTAAGTGCTTATGTGGATCTTCTCTTGCGAGTCCATGGAATCTTGGTAATAAGTGAATTATACCGAATTTTAGTTCAAAATTAGGTGCTTCGCCTTGTATTTGAATATAGGTGGGTTGGATATCAACATCAAGTGAGGTTAGTTATTTTAATGTTCTATTATTTTAAACCATATTATGAAAGTTTATTTTAGTTTTGATGTCGGTTATAGAAGAATAAGTATAAGGATCAAGAGGAGTGTCGATGATTTGTGTGTCCTCCTTCAAAGGGTTCGCTTCTGTGTCTCGGTGTCGCTGAGGCAAGATCCTCTCCATTTCAGGTTCTAATGGTGGTAGGTATCCCAAAGTATAACATGTAATGAACAGAACCTATAAAATAAATAAATAAAAATAAAAAATATAGGTAAATTTATAAGATAAAACAAATAAATATTCACAAAATTTACAAATATCTTATAAAAAACACACACTAAAAACCGAAGCACTCCCCGAAAACGGTGCCAAAATTTGACCGCGTTGTCATGAAACGTCAAATTGATTATGTTTTTAAGGTTAATTTATATTCTAAGGCATACCCTAGGTCATATATCAAGGATATTTGGTAGTTTATAGTATGTATTTTTAACAAATATTACTAAAAGAGGGGGTGATTTTGAAAACAGTTTAAAGGAAATAACTAAACTTAAAGAGTTTAATAGTTGACAAATTAAGGTGGTGTTTTAAGAATTATGAGAGAAATGTATCATTTTGATTTCACTACACACATTTCAAGTTCATTATTTTTATAGAGTCATTTAGGTTTGGATTAATTCTTTGGTTGAAATTAATTTGAATCTCGATTAATTCCTAAGCCTTAATTTCATTGCTTGAAGAACCAAACCTCGACATAACAATCATATGGTCTAGGTCAAAAACTTATGAATGGAATAATAGATTCCAAATAATATTGAAATCTCAAGAAAGTGGGTAATAAAAGTTTTCTTGTGTTGTCTAATCGTAACAACACAAGTCACACACTCAAGACCTCACACCGATCTGTTAGAAATTAAGAGCATAACGATCACGTGTATCAAAAAAACATTCAAATATGAAATCATGTAATATACATAGAATGAAATGTTTAAACACCCAAATTACTCCAAAATAGTAGCTAATATATACATTGGAACTCCCTTGACATGTGTGTAGCTCCCTCACAACGAACGCCCACTGTTTAGCTCGACATTGGGAGGATAAGGAAGCTCGAGTGGAACTCCTTCTTCATTCTTGACCCCCCTATGAGGATAGGGGAATAAAGAACTTCATGGATGATTATATGAATCCTTTATGTCTCCAAAATACCAGAACTTTTCTTCCTATCCAAACTTACAAATGGGTAGCCTAAGTTTCCATTTTATAGGAAAATTGGAAGGTGGTTTTGAGCACACAGATTTCTTAAAACCACTTGTCACATGGTTTTTGACCTCCAGATAACCTTATATCACTTTAGAAAAAAATCAAAAAGTTGTATCCCCACCTCCTGACTATCTCAACTAAAATTTTGTATGCATTTGGACACCTATAGCTCTAGATATGGACAGATCACAGAACACCACTTTTGACTTCTTGCAGATTTGGTGTGCTGGATAAATCAGGTCAGTTGGGCCACCAGATAGACAAATGAGGATTGGATTCCTTAAGATGAAATATATACCAATTAATTTTGGACCAGGACACAAAATTTAATCCCATTTAGATGTATGATACAATATCAATGTTCGGTTTAGTAAACTGGTGTGCTTGGATCCTGCGCAGCTTGACCCATTTTTCTTGAACTTCGTCATGGGCCCTCCAAATCACCTCCACCTTCAATGAAATTATCAAAACAAGTAACATTTCCCTTTTTAATATAGATAAAAACAAAATAATTGAATAAAGAATGAAGTAAATTTTGTTATTATTTTTATGATTTTCAATACAAAACTAGTTTAGCACAGTGGTGTAAGGGTGAAAATGAAACAGTGAACTGTTGTGTGATTAGGCAGCGTAGCATAGAATCATATTAATTTGGATTAACTTTTCCCATAGGGTTTTTAAGTGAAGATTTATATTAGATTCCATGGGATTATGACATCCAAGGGGGAGTGTTATAAATTCACATTAATTGTGCGGATGTCATAAATCATAATGAATGTGATCTATTAATTTCCTAACAAGTCTCTTTATATGGACAAACCATTTATATCCCCACTGTTGGATCTGATTCATTGGAATTAATTTTTTCCGTTGGATCAATCCTTTTGTAATCTATAAAAATGGTGACATGATAATGGAATTGTGTGTGTGATTTTTAGTGGCCATATACTTGTGTTATTTCTTTCCTGTTCTATTGTGATTGAGATGTTTTACTTTGCCATCATCATCCTGAGCATTAGATATCATTATATTATTTATTTCTCTATTCCTTCAATTGAAAAATTTCATAAAAAATATATAATTATAATTAATATTTCATTTTTTGGGTTTTTAATAATTAATAAAAGGCATTATGATTAATAATAATATATAATAAATATCAATTTAATATTTTAAAATTAAGAATTAAATTGATAATTTTTATTTTATATGATATTATTAATTTTTAAATGGTTGCATGGAAATAAACAAAATCATTACTAAAATGAATAGTTTAGGGTTTCGATGTAGGGGAAATGAATTACCCCCTTTTCTTAAAAAATACAGTCGAATGGGCTCTTGATGTATCCAAATTTATCAAACAAATCTAAAATAATATTTTATTTATCATAAAATTCAATTGATGCTACAAAAAAATCAATATAAAAATGGATTCATAAGTAATTTTATATTAAAATTAAGGATTTTATTAAAGAATTATGATAAAAAATACACACAATTTCATGTTTAAAAAATGGAATTTTAACATCAATCTAAAAAATGATGGAAATTTTATTATATATTGTTAAGTATTTCTCAAATATATGGATGTGTGTATATTATAAAGAGAAAATTAACATTAATGTATGAAAATTCGATTCAACTTGGTATGATTTGATTCGATTTGGATTTAATGAGATATATTATAACATCACTAATCCAATACCCAGAAATGGTTTAATGTTGCTCCAAAATACAACATCTACATCTCAAACTCATAACTCTATTTTTAACTCTAAGAATAATATTCTAAAAATATTTTTTAATATAAAAAATAGAAATATTAATTGGTATAGGAATAAAAAATAGAAGATAATGATAAAGAATTTATAGCATATGAATAGTGAAATGCCACATGTGATGGTACACTCTTGATTGCCACAAAAATTGTGTGTCTTTTGGCATCGGGTTAGAGTTACCACCATTGTAGTGGCCTGTTTGTTTTTTGAGTTTAGGACTTGGATCATTATTGAGTTTCTGAATTGTCACACCCATGATGTCATTTTCAAGTATTTTACATATTTTTCATTGCTTTTATTCTCAACATCTGTACCCAGATATTTTTCTTTAAAACCACTGAAAATTGGGAAAGCATGGATTGTCACATGACTGGCGCATAGTTAGTGAAAACCGTACAGAATATCATTAGTTTTTAATAGAGGCATTCACATGGTTGGCGCATGGTTTAGAAAACTGTGCGATCTACCTAAAAATTAAAAATGTTGAAATGAAATCTTTGCCCCTCAATCGATTTTAATCCCTGACTCTCTTATTTTCACCCCACTTGATTTCCAGCCTCCCTCATTCCTGAGTCATGCCTCCCATCTCATACATTCATACATACATACATACATGCATGCATCCACACACACACATAGACAGACAGACACACACACACACACAGACAGACATACATACATACATACATACATACATACATACATACATACATACATACATACATACATACATACATACATACATACATACATACATACATACATACATACATACATACATACATACATACATACATACATACATACATACATACATACATACATACATACATACATACATACATACATACATACATACATACATACATACATACATACATACATACATACATACAGATAGATAGACAAACACACACACACACACATGCTTTCTTACATACCACTACTATAAAACATAGTTTTATCAATGCTAAAAAAAGCCTTTATCAGCGCTAAAAAAATGCTGATAATCGATACACTATTAAAAGAGTGGTCCCTTTTATCAATGCTAAAAAAAAAGCACCGATAAATGCCTCTTTTATCAGCTCTTCTTTAAAATCACTGATAAAAGCAAAAAAAATTAAAAAGATTAAAAAAAATATAAATTAGAGGGTAGAACCACCCCCTTTTAAAAGTGCTTGACCCCCTTTCAATAATGCCAGGAAGCCCAACCCGCACACACGCTCGTCTCCCCTTTAACAGTGTTAGGTGAACACCCCCACCCTTTAACAATGTTATCCCCCCTGCACCCATCCGCGCACCCCTGCCTCTACTTGGATTCAAACCCGAGACCTCTCCCTTGCACGCCTACACCTTTATCACTCGTCCATCTTGTTTCGTTCTCCATTTAATGATATATTTATATATATATATATATATATATATCTAATTATATTTATTCATATATTAATATATATTTATATTAATACACACACACACACACATATAGTTATATTTATATATTTATACATATTATATATTAACATGCATATACATATGTTAGAATATATAAATAATATACATCAATTTGTTAATACAGACAAACACTAACACACACACACACACACACACACACACACACACTATATAGGTATATAAATATTCATATATTTGTATTTTAAATAAAATGGATATTAGTTTTTATTTTGATAAGGCTTATATATTGAGAAATACATTTTATATGTAAATATTTTTAATTATTTATTTATAAAATTAAATTTTTATGTTTGAATATATAAAAAATATGTATATATTGTTATATATTGATTATAAATAACATTAAATTTTTAAGAAAGATAAAATTTCAAATTCATAATATCAATATGAATGTAATCCCTATGAATAAATTCATTCCCCACTAAAAAGGGAAAAACCCCCCATAAATGAGACTGAAATTCCATAGAAAGTTAAAAAAATTGGATATCCCGACTAAAAACTCAGTTTTGGAGGCCTTATAAACCTTTTTTGGACTAAAAAATGTGACAAATGGTTTACCTATATTATTAGTGTGTAGAGATCATCATATACTTCAATTTTATATGTGGTAGAGCTCAAACAGACACTCGAATCAAAAGTTATGGTTGTTTGAAGTTTGAGTTACATTTTCAACTTATTTTAGATCTTTTATTAATTTTATGATTTTTTGTGTCTTAAAATTATTATTAAATGATTATTACTCGATAATAATTAGCAAATTATTAATTAATAATATCTTTAAAGTATTTTATAATCCATTTTTACTAAATATATTATATATTAAGTGTAAATGTCTATTTATACTTATCTAAAACAAATTTAAAACATATATATTATATTTATATCAATATAAATATATAAATATATTAATATATTATTATCAATGATTTTTAAAATATACCATTTATTAGTGCTAGTAAAAAAACACTGATAAAGACCCCCATTTATCAGCGCTACTAAAAAAATCACTGATAAAAGGGGTCCCTTTTACAACGCTAAAAAAGTGCTAATAAAGGGGTACCTATATAAGTACTTTTTTTAGTACTATTAAAGTGTGGAACTATGTAAAGCAATTTATGTGGTAGTGTACATACATACATACATACATACATACATATATATGCATATATATGTATAGGTTTTCAAATGGATCGATGAAACCCTTATGATGAAAGTGACTCTTTTATACTCTTATGAAGAAAAACTGTTTATTTGGCTAGAAAGTGGATTTGATTATGAAAGTGTTAATGTCATGGAATGGTTTACGGGTAATGTGGGATTTGAAAAAAACTCATGGAATCCCAAGTACTTGTGCAGGTGAACTTACACAGGATGAGATCCCTTGCCACTAGTTATGATAGCGAAGTAAACACAACACCCCCACTAGTTAGTGACGTGATACTAGACACAATCCAGTAATTAAGGGAACAACCCTAGTTAGTGATGCAATCCTCTAGGTTCCCTGGCCTTGGTAATCACAAGGTATTATCCTATGAGATTATTTAGAAACTTATCATTTTTAATATTCCTCTTGTATTACTTATTTTCTTCAGTAGCATTTATCTTTTTAATTATTTTTACTTAAGTATTTTCTTACACATATATAAAATGAATTAATTGGTTATAAATTTATTAGAAATAAAATTAAAATAATTTTAAAGTAAAAGAGTTGTTTTTTCTAAAAAACTATATTTATGCACACAATGTATTTTTATCTTAATAAATCAGATTAATCACTATTTATGAATTATTTTAATGAAATGTATAGATTATATATTAAATCAAATTTTTTAACATCCATCTAATAATTTTTACTAGGCCTCAGAGAAGAATAAATCTAGTTTTATATTTAAAAACGTATTTTTCTAAAAATGGGTTTTGTTGTGTTTTTCACACTAATTTTAAAATGGATTTCTACCACTTCTAGAAATTTAATCTTGAAAAATAGATTCTATATCTGGAATCAATAGGTTCAAATTTGGTAAATAGGCCCATTTTATTTTTTGTCATTATAAATAGTAATAGTGGTAAATATTTGTCCCCTTGGTAAGGGTAAATTGGGTAATTAAATTATGGGAATAAATGTATATAGATACATTAATATGGTTGATGCATTTTGATTTAATTAAACACTTCATGGATTGATATATAAAGGGATGTGATCTCTCTTATTGAAAATAAGGAAATTGTGAGAAAGACCTACATTCCTCTCTTCCTCCCACACCACTGTTCATCATCTAAGACGAAGGCACTAACACCCATTCAGGATTCAAGTATCCTCGTGATACGATCACAAATCCATTGGCCGGTGTACCCCCCTCAAAGGAAGGGTGATTTTGTTCACTACTACATGATCTTCATCAAGAATTCTCATTTGTTAAGGAAGAATACTATTGTAGTTGGTGATTTTCATTTATGTTGTTATGCAGTTTATTCATACATTGATTATCATAGATAGATCTGTCTATGTTTGGGTTGTCTTCCACTATATATGATCACATGATGATCATAAAAAACTCATCAATGGTATCAAAGGGATAAGCTTATTTGACAAATAAACATGTTTGTTAATGTAATAAAAATATTTTTTAATATTAAAATGAGATTTTTCAATCTTGGAAATAAATATGAAATGTTCATATATATTACTCTTGTTTATGAAAATAAATAAATTATTTATTTTAATAAATAGAATCCAATTTTGAATTGAATTATGTTATTTATAAATTATTTATAAATAGTAATAATAATAAGGTATTTCGAAATATTTATATAAATTTATAAAAAAGTTTTATAAATTAATTAGCTATAAAATGTTTATGGTTAATTGATAAATATTTTTTTAATGCCTTTTGAAAAATTAAATGGCATGATTTATGATGTATAAATAAATGGTTTATTTATCATAAAAGGTGATTTATAAATAGTTTATAAATTCCAACATTTATGATATTTAGATTATATAAAAATGTTTATATAATAGATATTGAATTATAAAAATATTTATAATTCATGAAATATCTTATAAATGTCATTTAATATAAAATGTGAAAGGGTTAATATTGATAATAATATAACATGTTTATATTATTTCTAATTTATAAAATGTTTATAATTAGCATTTATTTATGAATAGTTTATAAATGTCTCATTTTTAAATAAATAAATAAATTTTTTATTTATTAAATTTCCTTATTATTCATGTTTAGTACAAAATTAATTAATTTGAAATTGTTCAAATTAAAGGGGATTTATTTGAATATTATTTAAGCCACATCAAAAAGTGTTTTGATAATTGATATGATCAAGGTTTAAATAATAATTAATTAAATGATATTTAGATTATGTATTAGGTTTACATAATAGAAATTGAATTTGAAAAATTTCCTAATTCATATAATACCATATATTTAAAAGTAAATTCCATCTTAATGATAAATATGAAAGTATTCATAATGGAAAGAATATAAAGGGTTTATATTCAAAATTTATGGAATGTCCATAATGTTAAATATTAAATTATAAAAGGGTTTATAATAATCCTTTATTTATAAAATTGTTTATAAATGTTTATATCATGTTTAAATATTTGAATTGCTCATTTATTTAAAGTTTATGCCCATTTATATTCACAATTATAAGTTATTTACATTATGAATAAATGTTTGCCAAAATTTATATGATGAATTACTTCTAGGATAGATCCTTTCATATCATGCTAGGCTTGATATCATAAAATTTAGTTTTCATCTATCTTGACCTTAGTTTGTAATTTTAGTTATGAGATTGATAATAGTTATTAGGCATAATTTGTGCATATTAGGTGTTAGAGTTTTCATGAATTGATTTCTATATTGAGTAAAGTCTCCCCAGGTATAGGGACTTTGGTTTGGTCAACCTACTTTCATAGAGGCTTTCCTTGGCTAGGAAAGTGAATGGAGCTGGCTATCTATCACTCTAGGCTTACTCATGTGGATTTTTTCAATCTCATATAACTCTATGCCTTTACATGAAGTGTTTATGTACCTTATGAATATGATGAATTTGGATATGTTTGAATATAATTATCTTCAATTTTTTAATGATTAACACAGAAGTGTGGGTTGTGTAAAGAGTTACGCGTTAATGTGGCCTAAACACATTAATTTGGTGGTTTAAATAAGTATTCCAAAACTAAATCATTAGAATGATGCATACACAAAAATGGGAATAAATCATGAGAAGATAATGATTACATATTATTTAATAGTTATGAATTTAATATGCATATGATTTATATTAAATTGATTATACCTTAAAAGAAAAACTCCACAAATACTAAGTGTGATATTCCTTGCAAAGAGACACTTGTCAAGACCTCGATCATTCAATTGGGTATTTCTGAACACAACATAAGTACCCCTGGATTATCTTGTTTAAGGAAAAAAAATCTTTGAGTAACTTAGGATTTCCATGTTGGGTATTGTCAAGATCATCACAAGTATACCTTTATTTTCCTTAGTTGGATTATTCTTTGTGTTTACTTTGTGTTTCACTAGATAAAAAGCCTCAACAGTTAGGATACCAGAGGAATAGAGTTGAGTGAATCCATATGATGGATTCAGATAAAGAGTTATCCACTCAACTATCCAAGAATCATAACTATTATTATTGGGATGATTCCCTCCATAAATAATCATGAATTTATTACATGATAACCGGTGTAAGTTATTATAAAATATGGATCTTAGCTCACTAAATGGATATGATATATGGGGTCATTATTTTTTTAGTGGGATCACTTTTATTAAAAGTCCTTAATGAAAATATATAAGTCATGATATTCATATGATTAAAAGTTCTATTGTAGATAAATACATCATCAAAAACAAAATAGACTTCATATTAATCCTTTAAATAAGGATATTAAAGTAAGAAACTCCAAAGACTGATAGATTAAGAAAATTTCTTAAGAAAAAGATATATTCAATGTGTCAGAACAATTCCTTCCTAAGTAACCAAGTGTTGAAGTTTTTCAACATTAAAAAAAAGATGTTTATGGGAGCATGAGATGATTTTTTTAGGTTTCAAAGGCATTAGACACTAAATGACCAAATGAATCTTAGTCTCCACACATGTACTTAATATGATTGGGCACATCAATGATTTTAGTCTCATGTACTCAATATGATTGGGTACGTCAAATGATATTCAGTATGATTTAATATATTAGTGAGACTAAATGTTTAATGAATTTTTATTGGTTATAAAAATCAATTCTACTATTATGATATATATATGGTATCAAATATATGTTTTAAAAAGTGTTGTAAACATATATAAGGTTAGAAGAATTGAAACATGAATTTTGTTTTTAATTAATGGATAAAAGGATTTTATAAATTGATAACTTGGATACTTTAAGCTTGGATAAACTCATCATAATATGTTTACAATATCTCACTTAACTCTTGAGAAGAGATTGTAAATAATGTCTGTTTAAATTAAATTATATGGGTGTTTTTAAACACGGTTTATGATTATTTTGACTCTATAACATGAATTAAAGAGTATTCTGAAATGGATTTTCTTAGTTAGAGAATTTATCCTATTATCATTATTGAAATTTTCTAACAATATGATTTAATTCAATGAAAAAGGTTTACCTAATATTCTAAAAGTGTTGAGAATCAATAAACTGGGCATATGATGTCTAGATTATGATACTATATAGATAGTACAAGTTGGTAAAATATTTAAACTAGAAGAATAAAAATTGGTTGAAAAGTGTAAAAACATTTCTTAAAAATGAATATCATGGTCACTGAAACCTAAGGATATCAGGAAAGGAATAATAATCATTCAATATGATTGTATTATCGAATATATACCTGATAATGTTTTTGAAACTCCATGGAATTCCCATATCAGTTAAGGATGTTTGTTTCAATAGGAAAGAGAAAACTGCTAAGTGCATTTGGTTTGTCCCGATGGTTAATTGTGAGTGAGGGGGGTTAAATGTGATGCACACTCATTTACATTGGGTTACCATTTTTGTTCTTAATGGAAACTCCCAATGGTTACCACATTTATAACTGGCTACAGACCTATTTTCCAAAGGTAGGTGGTCAGTTGGGGTTTCAGACCCAATGATACTTAAGAACTCACATTGGTCTAGAGGATGGGAGGTCAGGCTCATCACACCCTTTTTGGGGGAATTTATTCCTACTCTAGGATGCTATTATAAATTTAATACATGTTCATGAATCTCTTCCTAATCCTAATACAAGTCTAGTTACCCTAAAAATGATCATAGGTCAACCCCTTTTGTGTGTAAAAGAAGGGGATCTTATTAATGAATCATACTGTATGTATCTGAGGTTCTTAATCCATTTCTTAGTAATTAATAGATTATTATATGTTGAAGCCTTATAACCAGACACTTCAAAATTTGTTTCCATGTAGGTAGGTAGTTAATATTCTAATGAGGGGATCAAAATTTTATGAGTCATCCTACATATCCTGTTTATTGCAGGAATCAAAACCCACATAGTTCGTTAAACTTGTGTAGTTTAACTTCACGTAGAAAGGACATATGTTTGGGCACTCAAGAACCAAATATTTGAGATTGAGTCTTGAGGATATGTTCTACGTATCTTGGTTATAACAAAAATCAGAGTTATCATAGTTCGATCATGCCCTTGGGACTAACCCCAAGGTAGATGCCCTCATATGGTGGATATTTATATCATGCCAAAAATCGGGCCTTATATTCTGAGATTTCCCTAGTTGGTGGAGGTTCATGAAATGAATGAGGTGACCATTACAACTCCCTAATCCCACATGATCCATGATGTATGTGAGAAACAATGGGTAATAAGTAATCAGTCTCACTACATATGGATGTGGGGATTATGTGCTAGGACTTCCCTTAGGATGTTTTAATATGGATCTTGGGCCTTAAGAAGGCATCCTACTTATCCTAGTTATATTAGGAACTAGATTCATCATACTTTAGTTAGATTCTAAGTCTCCTGATGGATGAGGTGGAATGATCATCCCATGGGAATGATTGGGTCTTAATGATTGAAATGTAAGAGACATGGCATGACTTACATTGAGGTGGATGCCTAAGTGAGTTTGGTATTATGCCTTAGGAAGGTGTCCTATGTATCCTGGTTATGGAAGGAATCAAAGTCCTCATAATTTAATTATTCAGGGTTTACATACCGACGGTTCCCTTCTGATAAAGACTCTTTACATGAATGATACAATCATTATGAATCCCTAAGACCATGTGAGCTATTCTCAGTGTGAGAAACAAGGGATAGAAAATAATCAGTATCATTGCTTGTGGATGTGGGACTTATGTGTTGGGAATGTCCTTTGGATGCTTAATATAGAGCTAGGGCCTTAGAAAGGCATCCTATGTATCTTGGTTATAGTAGGAATCAGAGTCATCATAGTTAAATTGATTGGGGATTACACATCGAGGATTACCTTATGATTGGGGATTACACAAAGAGGGTGGACAAAGTTATCAATCCCTAGGATGATCGTTTGACCTAGCCTGCTTTCATTATTGACATGATTGACTACCTACTTAACATGCCTTGATTATTTGTTTGACATGTCAGAGGATATCTGGACATTCCTGGTTATATTACGGACACGTCCAAAGACAATCTTATGATCCAGTTGTCTTGTCTGAGAGACATTTCATATCCTATATTGCATGTTTTAGGTTCATCACATGATTAAGGTTGAATTTTTTGAAGGAAATCACGAGACCTGGTTGGCTGATCCTAGAATCCATCACATGATCTTGGCTGACATGTTCAGAGGGCATCACATGATCCAACTGACATGCCTTGGTGTCATCATTAAATATGGATGACACACTTGGAGGGTCATCATGAGAGGTGATATGACATGTCTAGAGGGTGACACATGATCCAAACTGACATGTCTATAGGTCATCGTGAGATCTGGATGGTTCACTCGGAGGGTGTCAAGAGAACCAGTTGACATACCCGAGTGCTATCATGAGACTCATCTAACATGTGATGGTTTTGTTATATGATTTGGGTGACATGTATTAAAGACACCACCAGGTTTGGATGGAGATCCCATAGGGCTTTGCGAGACTAGGGTGGCATGTCCAGGGGGGACATGTGACTTGATTTGACATGTCCAAAGGATTTCACATGATCCAAATAGTATACCAAAGGAGCATCGTGAGATCCGGGTGACATGTCCTAGTGTTGTCGTATGTCTTGGGTGGTTCATGTGAAGTGTATGAGGATCAACATATATGTTCTTCACGTAAGTCTCCCATCTTTTAGTCTTTTTTTCAGGATTTTATTGCATATGCCTTAGATTTGTTCAGTGTTAGATCATTTTAAGTCTCATGCATATTAGAAAATATGTGGTATGTTCTTCACATGTATTTCCAGAAGTCCTTCATGTGATATTTAGATGATCATGCGAAGTTCTTATGCATACTGCATGATTTCTTTAGTTGTTCATTATATTTTACATAATGGGAAGCTTTTATGGTCGTAAGATCAACCACTCAAAAAACTCCACTCTTGTTCCTGGGTGGGTCGGTGTGAGGTTCCAAGGAAAATTTCATATGCATAAGTCTTCTACCTTTTTTCATGCTCTATTGGGGGATTTATATGCCCTACCACCCTGATTATACATCACTTTTCATGGTGCATATCGCGCAAATCTAGGCTCTAGTCGGTGGAGGGATTTGGTGTCATGAATTTCATGAGTTCCTGTCGTAAGTCATTACAAGGGCATCATATGAATTTTAGTGACTAAAAGATCATCCCATCAACACCTCATTTATTTGATTATAGCCAACTAACGGGGTCATGTTTTCTTATACAGACATGCCAAGGGACTTTCATATTTTCATACCGATATGTCCAAGGGTATTTGTGAGATCAAGGTGCTTGTCAAAAGGCCTTCATGTGGTCTCATGCAAATTTTTTGGGATATCTTTCAAGAAAAGGATGTCTTGTTAGGGGTATTCACAAAATCATATAAGCTTTTCGATAGGTCTTATGAGACCATGTTGTGGGTAGGTTAGGTGCGTTTCAAGAGTTCTATGACCGTGAGAGGATCCCTTCATTTCCCTCTTTATTTCCATTATTTATTTTACAATGGTTGAGTATTTCATGAGGTTGTATGAGTTTTGTTGAAGATAATCATCCTACCTATCAGTGATGCGTCATGTGACCAATAAAAGGTCCTGTGGAGATTCATGAGCATCTCATGGACAATTCCATCTATTTTCCATTATGGATCCAAAGGTGGAGTGTGAGGTCACCTATATATGTCCTAGGCTCTTTGAGTGACGAGGATGACATGCCAGTGGGATTTTGTGAGACAAGGTTAACATGTTTCTAGGCACTTACAGTGTCTTTTGGATCACCAGGGGGTGCATCGTGTGATTTTTATGACCGTAAGAGGCACCCACCTTCTCCACTTTTTATTTCCTTTGTTTATTTTACAAAGTTTGGGGATCTCGCAAGGTTGTATGAATGCTGTCAAGAACAATCATTCTCCCCATCGGTGATGTGTCACGTGAGTTTTACAACTGCAAGAGGCTCCCACCTTTTTGGATATTTCCTTCCATTTTCCAAGTATTTTTGGATGGTTCATCGAGCATATGTCGGTTGACAAGCTGCATGACCTGGAGGAGCCTATCTGGTTGCCACTGCGTGATCAGTGATTGTCAAGGGTGCCTTCACAAGAGTATAAAGACTTTTTAGAGAGGATTCATAGGATCTTACACAGATTATGTGCTTCACGTGACCATCCACATGACCTTACAAAGTTCATGTAATCACGTGTCTTCTGGGGGTTCACGCAATCCATGCAATATTAACCACCTTCTTCTTCCTTTTATTTGTGGGGAAAATAATACCCATATTCAGATATTTCTTCCTTTTTTGGGTTTCCTGATGCTTATTTGGTGAGTGTCAACAAATTCCCCCCCCCCCCAGGATCGACGTTTGTGAGGACAGGGGCTCAGTTCTGAGGAAAGTAAATGCCTGTTTGAGGCTTTGGCATTGTCACCAATCAATGTATTGGGTAGTGCTTGGTTTTCCAGGTGACATTTGGTATTTCAAGGGATGACCTATAAATAGGGGATAATAGAGGGGTTCATTCATTGGCTAATATATTCTCCAGAGATCCTATTCCCTACTTCCATCATGTGTCCTCACCGCAAGACCCTCCCATAAGAACCCATCTCGAGACCTCGTCATGAGCCCATTTCATGAGAACTTCTCCACAAGACTTTGTTTTCCTAGGATCCTACTCGAATCAAACACAAACTAAACTTAGATAATTGTTTCAACTTTTTTCATAAGGAAGTGATCGTCTTGAGGGTTTCATGGGATCTGGTGGCTTGATCGCACAATCCTTTGAATATTATGTGTCTCCTGTGACCATTTCAAGGTCACGCGATCACGAGTCTTTGAGGGTTCATGTGGCTTGTGTGATGCCTTATGGGTTTATGTGATCCGCGATATATTTGGGGACTATAAGATCTATGATTACTTTATGAGATTCATTAATCCCATTGATAATTCATGTGATGTGAATGATGCTTCCAGTTTTTATGTATTTCCTTTAAAAAGATTTCATTTTTATCTGTCTGACATACGCCACTTAATTTTGTTCATATGAATTCTAACTCTCATCAAAGCTCCTATATTGTGGTTAATAAAAGGTCCATGATTTCTATAAGCCATAATTTTGACCCTCAATATATTGTGAATTATAATAATGAGAATTTGAAATGGATTCTTCCATTAGAGCTTCAAAATTATCCTTTATCACATCAACTTCCTCTATATATATTGAAATTGTTGTATGATGTTGTAATTCCTCCTTCATACTTTAATTTTCCATCTTGTCGGTTGTTAGATTCTCTTGACTATATTTAGATGATAATTTTCAAGGATGGATGATTGGTCATAACTCAATCTCAGGGGTTGTCTTGTATGTTGGAAAACTCTCCCTTAGGTCTAAACAACTATGATTTTACTCATCAACCTATTTCCTAGAGTTAATCGCATATATTCATCTCTTCTATGAATAAATTGGGTGGCATATAAAGCTCGAAATGGGACCTATGTCCTTTGGTAATTTTTTATGATGAATGGGCATGGCCATTCCAGGTCAGAAAAAGATGCTTAGAGTTTGTTGACCAGTTATATAAGGTCCATCTTTATGTAGCAGTATGGATTTCCCAATTTATTTTCTATCATTAGCCTAATATTATTTAATAACTGGTTAGTCATTGGTACCCTAACACCAACTCATTCCATCTATCCCATGATGAGGTAGGGATCAACCTATGGGATATCTACCAACTGGGTGAGACCCCCCCTCTCCGAGAGATGCACAATGAGTTCCTCCCAGCCATATATATCTAGGATTAACTTTTACAGACTCTAATATTGGTGAGGGGAATGATCACCATTATGAAGGATAAGTAGAGTAAAGAGATAACTATGATATTTTTTATCACCTTGAAATATTGGATCAACATTTTCCTTTATCGCAATAGGTTTAGGTCAACTACTATACACCCCCATTAGCGCCCTTCATGACAATTTTTTGGTAGTGTTGTCTCATATTGGGCCATTTTTGAAGTTGAGGATCATACACTGTAGGGATATTGAGTGAATTTAGTGATAAATATAAGCCTTATGCTGGCAAGATTTATGGACATGTTCTTGAATGGGTGGATTTTCCACACTGGGGATGTGTGTATAGGGATCTAGTTCAGTACGCTGGTAATGGCAGTGTGACTAGAAGAGGGATGGAACCTTAATCTAGTGGTGTCGACCCTTGCACACCTTTACCAACTCTTGGTACACATTCAACAAGGAAAAATACCCTATAGTATCAATGGCCCTTTCTAGTTTTTGTTTGGATGGACAGGGGAGAATTTCCATTACTACAAATACTACAATGCCACTAGGATCCCTGATGCCTTATCTCATCCTAGGTTACTGAACATATCCAGGTTTGGGGCTGTGTCATGAAGATCTGATGAGGTTACAGATGTGCTAAGTTAAACTGATATCTTTGATTTGGTGCTTACCCCACGCCAACTGGACCGATCATCGAAAATGTCAGTGTCTCTTTATAAAAAAAGGTCTTATATAATCTCCCATTAATATGGGGTTCTTACAACTATGATAGAAAAATTGATTTTATGCAATCCATATACACATTATTGGTTTTCTCATTAGTTTGGATGCACCCAAAGGGTCTCTTCTCTTTCTTTGGATGGTGTGCAGGGAGAGAGACACCATGATACCATTCACTAGTTTTAGATGATGTTGACATGTGAAGAAATTGATGCTTAGATCATTCTTTCATCCATTGATGCTCCCACCATTCTTACTCCGTATTATGACCAGGCTTAGGTAGCAGCTTATTTGGATGGTGTGTTAGGTCGAAAGGTTTGTCATGTGGACAAGCCATTTTCATCACTAACCCCTATTTCTGTGGAAATGATGGAGTTTATTCAAGACATGGGAGAGACTTTGAGGAATATACCTTGTCCTGGAGATGACTTTCCTGATAGTGGGACCAATTTTGTCAAGGAAATCATCCCTCTATAATAAGCATTGGGTGATGCTTCAATTGAGGGGAGGATATATAGATCCTCCTATCCTATTTATTTTCCAGCTTAACCTACCTATTCCACCTTTTGGATTACTTGTCCCATCAGTCACAGATGATCAGACATGATATAGGTTGATCTGGAAGTAGATTCATGCCTTGATTACTAAGAGTCCTTTAGAAACATTTTGTTACCAAGGGGAACACCTTCATCAACTATTTAATGACTTGAGGGTGGATGGTTTTGATTTAAAACAACTATTTTAAATCATGAAACAAATTATCCTGAATCGGTAAGATTTTTCCACCAATGAGAGGGGCTTGCACAATCTCTAAGATGACACTCCCCTTACCAGATAGATGAAGGAGGTGTTGGAGGCACTGGAGTAGAGTCACCAGATTATAACAAGATTGTAAGCCTAGATGGATGTATGGACCATGAAAATAAAGAGATATGAGGAAATCATAGATTTCCTAAGGTCTTAACTTTAAATCTCATCATCCTCATTGGAAAATGCTCAAAAGAGAGTTGAGGAGCTGACTACTTTAGTCGATACTCTCCGTCTTAGGGTAGAAACAGAAGAGGCGGGATGAGCAGTACTTCAATGTTCAATTTACGCTTCTCACTAGACTCTTAACGAATTTTCCAAACCATCCAATCGAATATTATTATAGTTTTACCATTGATATGCACTCTGTTTTTGCTGATATTCTTAGAGATACTCTAAAATGTGGAGATTCCTCCTCTTGCAAGCTATTAATTAATGAATTTTATGAACTCTATATATTGTTGTCCAGATTTTTTATTTCATTCATGATGTGCATGACTTTTCATTGATATGATTTTATATTAATCACCAACGATACCCATACTTTTCATAATATCAAGTAAAACTAAATTCATGGATCTGAATATTATAATTATAAAAGATTATTCTCAATAAGTGCTCATGAATTTACACCAACATGAGATTACTTACTGATATATCTACTCCATCTATCTTTATATTACCTAATTCATAGAAGGATATTTGGTTAGAATATATATACTAGAGGGAGAGCACTACTTCCTTTTCTGAAGTTGATAGGCTTGGTGAGAGAAGATTGATTTTTTCCAAGGTCATACAGTGGGCCTTACAAGATTTTCCATTCTTTAAGACTAAATCACTATTTTGATGTAGTTTAGACTCTTTTATCTCATACATTCTATTGTTGTAGTTTAGGTTCTTTTTTCTCAGAACTTCTATCACTGTAGTTTATGGTCTTTTAGCTTGGTACTTCTATCCCTGTAGTTTAAGTTATTTTAGATCATACCTTATATCAATATAGTTTAAGGTCTTTTAGCTTGAACCTTATATTGCTATAGTTTAGGGTATTTTATCTTAGACCTCTTATCACTGTAGTTTAGGGTCTTTTATCTCGGACCTTATATCACTGTAATTTAGGGTATTTTAGCTCAGACCTTATATCATTGTAGTTTAACATCTTTTAACTCAAACCTTCTATCACTATAGTTTGGGTTCATTTAGCTCATAACTTCTATCATTGTAGTTTCATGTCTTTTAGCTCAGACCTGATCAATGATCATGGAATATGGTGAAGACATGCTAGGAATGACCCAAAACACCCTAGAGTGTTAAGTTCTTCCATGGTGTTGTTGAGGCTCAAAAGTATCAGAGCTCCTTTCTTGTAAGGAGGATATGCCTCTAGTTATAGGTCAAAGACCTTATGCATCAGTAGAATTTCCAATAAGAGGTGTCTATACTCTTTTCCATGGGTCATGGAAGGTTTATGGGGGAATCATCAGTTGAGGGAGAAATACTAGGGATGTTAGGTCCACCTTGACAGTTATAGTTTAGGTGATATAAGTCATAGACCAAAAGTTTGATCCAGTGAAAATGGAATGGGGTAGATATGTTGGGGATGACCTATATTACCCTGAGGTGCCAGATTCTTCCATGGTGTTTCCAAGGCTCACAAGGATTGAAGCTCTTTTCTTATAAGGAGGATATTCCTTTAGTTGGTAGGTCAAGGCCCTTATACATCGATAACATGGTTAAGAAAATATGATATCCACTCATTTCTGAGGGATATGAAAGATTTGTTAAGACTTAAACATATATATGATGAGGTTGAGTATGAAAATAATTCAATCCAAGAAGGTTTCTGGAACACTAGGGAAACTTGGTTCTTAAATTTTGAAGCTCGATCCCTACACCTTGTGGTTTCGAATCATGAGGTGTGGGCCACCAATGGTTCAATAATGGAGTGTCACATTATAGCCTTGAGAAAAGGTACAAAACATGTATATGTAATGCTAAGGATGTCAAATTTTCTTGAATAGTTTGGTATGAGAATTGTAAATCATGGTCCAAAGTGATCAGGTCATGAGGGTGGTATGGGCATCCATACCAGGAATGACTCATAACACACTAAGGTGCTGAGTTTTGGTGTGGTGATTTTAGAGATCACAAGGATTGAAAATCCCTTTTTTAGAGAGACACATTTGGTTTCCAACCATAGGCACATATGTAGGAGCCATAGACATACATGCATAGTCAAACAAAGGGCCCCTTAAAGCTGGGTATCTTTTTTTGAGGTCCATGGAATGTTGTGGTGATCCGAGGCACTCAAATCATGAATTGTGATTTATGGAGATTGTATTGTTCAAGAATGGTTTGAACACCCTAAAGGTTATGTCACTTCCTAGAGAATATGTTATTATAGTGTGGAGATATGAAAAATCATTACTCTAACTTTTTCCTAAACCATGGGAGTCTATCAAGAATTTATTGGATTTTACTAGGGCTAAAAATTAGGCCCTATGAGCTTTAGCCATTATTTATTTGTGCCCTAATTTTTTCCTAAACTCTAGAGATGAAGTGTTTAGCGAGCGAAGACTTGAATTTTGATCAGGCCTACCTTTGTGGGTTTCAACCTGGCAAGTTTTGTGTCTCTTTTTCTAGCAGTTTAAGGTCTTGTGATTTGAATCATTATAGGATAAATTTTAAGGTTGTATAACTTTGACCAAAGTATAGGTAGTTTAAGGTCGTGATGCACATGGACCTAATATGGGGGATGTTACACAAGAGCCCAATTAGGATACCTAGGGACAAGATCACTCCAACATCCTTATGAGAAGGAGATAGAAATGTTGTAAATCATGGATTGATTTTATAGGTCATGCGTTTTGATATGCATGGGAAAATCATACCAAGAGTGGTTCAGAACACACTGAGGTGCTGAGTTCTGCCACGGTGATGTCAGGGATCACAAGGATCATAAATACCTTTTTACAGAGTGACACATTTGGTTGAAAACCATAGATACATATGCAGGATCTATAAACATACATTAATAGTCAAAAAGGGTCCCTTGAAGTCGAATATCCTTTCTAAGGGCCATGGAATGTTTTTGGAAACCTAAGGCACTCGAGACATGAAGTATTATTTATGTATTTAGGTTCTCAAAGATGATGGAATCACCCCATACTTTGACTGAACATGGTGGGGATCTCATGGTCCTTTGATAAGGGATGAAAAATGGGTGATGGTTTGTACAGTTTAACATCATATAGTGGTGAAATTTTTGTCTCCGTTCATTTTAATGTCATGTGGTAAGGACGTTTTCTATGCAGTTTATCATCATACAGTAAAGACATTTCCTTGTAGTTTAACATCATGCGGTAAGGATGTGGGAACCAACATGAAAAATTGTGCATGATATATTTCATGCACAAGCAATCCATGTGTATATTTAACTGGTACATTAGAAAAATGAGATTATATGACTTGGACCCTATGTAGTTTGGGGTGCATTTATTTTCACTATTGGTTGTTGTAGCTGGACTTCGGATTTGAGATCCGGATATCACAATGTATCCTATAATGGAAGGAATCATTCCACACATATTTCTTGAATGGAAAACACTCTACATAGGTCTGACCTGTATGTATAGGTGGACATTGTTTATATTGATTGTTTTAGTTGGGCCCCAGATTGAAGATTCTGAGCATCACTATGTATCCTATGATGAAAAGAATCAAGACACATGTAGTTTTGGAGGAACCGTGTAGTTTAACATCATGTTATAAGTACTTAAGACTCCTGACATGAAAAGGGGTATTATAGCTAGACCCAAGGATAGAAATATAGGTGTCAATATGTATCCTAAAATAATAAGAATTAATTCATATATAGTTCTTAAGGAACGAATTTATTGTGCAAGCCTGGCCTATACACAGAGAGGGGGAATTTTTATATTTGTTGTGACTAGACCCAGGATTGAAGATTCAAGAATCACTATGTGTTCTATGTTGTTAGGAATCTAGTCACATGTAGTTATTAAGGACAACGGTGTGGTAGGAGACCAATCACCCATAATAGCAGTCCTCTTGAGTGAGGTCCATAGGGATGTGTAGTTTTATGTCATGAAAAGGACATCAACCGTGTAGTTTAACATCATGCATAGAGGAATCATAGTATGCCTTTTATGGTCTTTCATTCTAGACCATGATGAACTCTTCATGAGTAATTATGCCTTGTTTGTATGGGGAATCCTTTACTGAAATTCCTAATCTCATGTGAGATATGATCGGTGTGAGAAACAAGGAATGTCAAGGCTCCCTCACACCATGCAGAGGTGTGAATAAGGATAAGACAAGTTAATTTTGTATCGTATGGTGGGTGGACCAAGATATAGGATTGAGGCTTCCCTAAGCATCACATTGAAATGAGAATCAAGCCATACATAATTCTATAAACCCATTCAGTTTAATGTTGTGTGATAAGGACATCATTCGTGTAGTTTAATATCATGTGGCGAGGATATAGGTCACCCAATATGAAAGGGAAGTAACACCATGGATCCATACAGTTTTACGTTATGCGGTAAATAAATCTATTCTGTAGTTTAACTTCATGTGGTAAAAATATCCATCATGCAGTTTAGTGTCATGTGGTAAGGATGAGGATCACCTGACATGAAAGAAAAGGAATATTGTAGTTGTGCCCAAGACTAGAGGTCTGGGCATTACTGCATATCTTGTTATGGAAAGAATCAATCCACACGTAGTTCTTGGATGAAGATACCCCCTATGTGGAGTTAACTCTCACGCGGGGATGGGGGAATCTCATCCTTCCTTTGCATAGATCTAGATCGTTTGCGGTGAGTCATTAGTGAGATGGTGCTTCTTGTGTAGTTAACATCATGCAGTGAGGGTGTTCTTGTAAAGTTTAACATCATGAAACCAGGATGAGAGATATTGTGCAGTTTAACATATTGTTATCAAGATGAGTTTCATATAATTTAACATCATGTGATTAGGAAAAAATTGTGTAGTTTAATGTCATAAAACCAGGATAAATCCATATAGTTTAACATCATGTGGTTAGGATGTGTGATTTTTTGATAACAACTATGCAAAGTATTTCTTGAGAAACCTCACATTGGTGGGGGATGTGACACGCTCCCCATCCATTATAGATAATGAGTAAGCTCTATTGTGATAGACCTTATGTATGATGTAATTCCTTTCCCATTTGGGTTCTATATTTGGAATCTTCTTGCCTGATATCATTAGGGTTCTGAGAGCTGGCACCAGTTCTCCTTGGAGGAATGAATGGAGGTGAACCTTCTTGTTGAAGGACCATGTGATTTGATTGTAATGGACTTCAAGGTTGTGTAATGTATTCAACCTGTTCTCATCAAGTCACTCCAATTCATCCAGCCACCTTTTCAATTTCTCATCATCAGAGAGTTTTTTTCAAATGGATATTTAGAGTGAAGGAAACAATACTTCTATGGGTAACATTACCTCGATCCCATACACTAATGAGTATGGTGTTGCTTATGTAGTTGTATGTGTGGTGGTACAATAGGCCCATAAAGCATGGAGGAGATTTTCCAGACAAGACTTATTATCCTTATCACCATATTCTAGATTATATTTTACAGAGTCTTATTGAAGACCTCTATCTATCCACTTCCATCACATGATAGCGAGATGAGTGTTTGGAATCGATATTGTACTCCTAGTACAATTTCTTCAAATATGTAGAATAGAAGTTAGTGTTTTTGTCTGTCAATATCATGTGTGGGACTCCAAACTTTGTTATGATATTGGACTTTACAAAGTTGATTATGTTATTAACCCAGGCTTCTTTGAGGGGTATTGACTTAGCCCATTTGGAAAAGAAGTCGGTAGTAGTAAAGATGTACTTGAATTTCTTAGCCATGACTAGGGGATATGGACCCACAATATCCATTCCCCAAATGAAAAATGACCAAGAATATTAATTGTGTGTATCAATTTAGGGGGTTTATGGATGAAGTTTTCATGTATCTCGCATGCATGAAATTTCTTGGTGAATTATACATAGTCATCTTTCATGGTTTTCCAGTAATAAACTAGCATCCTGATTTGGTGGGAGAGCCTGGTCCCAAACTGATGAGTTCCATAGGATCTTTCATGGACTTCTTCCATGATGGCATGAATATATATTTTTTTCTATGCATATGAGGAGGATTCCATAAAATCCTCAATTTTAGAGGTCCTTTTGCTCATTTGGGTCACCCCATAGGGTAAATTTTGTTGCACGATGTCAAATCTATTCCCTTTCGACTCGGTCTGTCAGAAGAACTCTATTTTGGATATAATCAATTATAAGATACATCCATCCATGGTTGTATTCTAATTCATCACTCTTTGGGGTGGTTTTGACCCAATTTATTTCTTCCATATCACAGATGACGACTGATGAGACCATTCTTCGATGAGTGGTACAGAAGATATTTTCCTCTTGATTAGGATCATCCAGGACTGTGGCTACATTATTCAATGCATCAACATGAGAATTTTGTGATCGAGGAACATGATGCAACTTTAGATCAAAAGGAAATTATATCATCAGTCCCCTGATGTAGCTAGTGAGAGGGACCAATTCTTCCTTTCTGATGACATATTCTTCATTTATCTGCTTTATCACTAGTTTCGAATTCCCTTTGATATTCAAGTAGGATATTTGTATCTGTAGGGATAGTTCCAACCCTGCAACGATGGATTGGTATTCTACCTCATTATTTGAGTAGTCTTTAGATAGTGAGAAAGAGTAGGGAAAAACTTCTCTATTTGGAGAGACAAACATAATCCCTAATCCAACCCGATTGAGTCTTGGGTTTTCCATCCTTTAAATGATAGGAATTCACAAGGAGATATCAAAAAACATCTTCCATATCTAGGGAGTTTCATGGGAATAAAATACCTACTCATCTAGAAGTTTGGTGTCCACTAGTGAATTCTCTAGGGGAGGATGTGCTGTGAGGAAATCACCCAAGGACTACCTTTTCACCGATTTCTATGATACGAACCGAATGTAGTATTGTTGCAAAATGACCGCCCATTGAACCAAACACCCATTTAGTATGGGTCAGCCAAGAATGTACTTGATCGGATCAATATGAGAGATAAGATGGAATTTATGGTGCTTCCAATAGTGTCTAATTTTTTTTTCTATGAATATGAGTGCAAGAAAGTTCTTATCGACAATAGAGTATCAGGTATTAGTACCTAACATTGTTCGGTTGAGGTAGTAGAGACTGTTCTCACTCCCTGCATTATTTTTATATGCTAGGAGAGCACCCATTGAGTATTCCAAGATGGCCCAATATAATATGAGTGCCCCCCATTCCACCATAGACATCAGAACTGGTGGGTTTAGTAAATACTGCTTAATACTTTTGATGAATTCTTTGCAGTCATCATTACATTAATAAATTATTCCCTTCTTCATTATCCTAGTGAATGAGAGGAATTTTCCAACTAGGTTGGATATGAAACATTGAATATAGGTGAGGTTCCCTTGTATTCCCCTCAATTATTTGAAATTTTTTGGGAGTTACATCACTAAAATAGCACTAGTCTTTTCTGAGTTAATCTCGATGCCACAATGGCATACCACAAAGCTAAGGAACTTCCCTGATGTTACCCTAAAGACGTATTTCAATGGATTCATCTTCAGACTATGCTGTCACAACTTGTCGAAGACTGTTTGTAGATCCATGAAGTGATCACATTGCTTTCAGGATTTTACCACCAGGTCATCAACATAACATTCAACTATTCTTCCCAAGAATAGCTTAAACATATGATGCATGTCATGTTGATAAGTGGTGCTAACATTTTTTAAGCCAAAGGACATGACTTGATAGAAAAATATCCCCCGAGGTGCTTTGATGGTAGTGTATTCTTCATCTTCAATGGCTATATTTATCTAATTGTACCCTAAATACCCATCCATGAAGGAAAGGCCTTGGAAGATAATAGTTTCATCGATCAAAAGTTCTATGATCGGTAATGAGAAATCGTCCTTTGGGAAGTACCGATTAGGGTCTATAAAATTGATGCAGACACTAATATTCCCATTATTTTTCTTGATAAGGATGATATTGGAAATCCATCTTGGGTATTTCACTTCCTAGAAAAAGTTGGCTCTAATAAATTTGTCAACATCCACCTCTACATTGGTGGAATCAGAAGGGTTCATCCTCCTGTCTATCTACTTGAAGCCTCGATGCTCACTAGGTAATCTGAGATGGTGTGTAGCCACATCTAGATTCATTCTTGTTATTTCTGTATAGTTCTAAGTGAAAAAATATCAGTGCTGATTCATAAATTCAATATACACTCTTTATTTTTAAGGGGTATAGATACACTAATAAGTATAGGATTAAGGTTCCTCTTATGTTCCCAGATTCACCTATCTGAGCTCGTCAATGGTGGTGTATACACCTTCCTCAAAAGTGGGAGGGGAATTCCTAAGGTCATTCTCTTATTCTTCCATCTCTAAGTATGTTGAGACATTTTCAAGCGAAGTTGGAAATCTGGTGGCTTCTATTTCACTATTATGGTGAGAGAGGCCATGAGAAGACACATCATCATGCCCTACTGTCTGATTCATTATAGAGATATATCGAAGATTATTTTTTTACAGTGTCACTGGGGATGTAAGGAGTTTGAACATTTGGGGTCAAGTCTATCACCTTGAATATATTTATGGGAAACACATAGTCGCCATCGAGCATACTCTAGGGATTTTTAGGGGTGGTCCCCAATATGTTAGAAGATGCAACCTTCATATCGTCATCCACCATTATTTTTTTGCCATACATTTTATACAAACCTATTTCAACATATTTGGATTTTAAAATCTCAAAGGGGGCACTATCAAAATGTAGTATGCTAACCTTTTTATTGAAGGGGTATTTTAGACACTGATGGAATGTCAAAGGAACCGCCACATGGCTGTGGAGCTAGGTCCTTTTGATCAGGACATTGTATGTGTTGTCTTGCTTGATAACCATGAATTAAGCATCAAAGGTGAGGTCCCCAAACTGAGCTTTAATCTTGATCTTCTTGAGAGGACTCTTCTCATGCTTATCATACCCTTGAATGGTCAGCTTTTTGGGAGATAGGTCCCCATCACTATATCCCAAACTTCATAGGGTTTGAACCGGGGTGTGTTTGATCCTAGAACCATTATAAATCATATCCCTTTGGATGTCAAAATTATTGATTTTTTATGAAACATATATGGGGCTGATGTTCCCATGGATGACCTCTTTATGATCCTGGTTAGTGAATGACATGGAGACATGTCATTCTTATGGCATGGTCTCCACTCGATAAACCTCACTTGTAGCGACTTCTATATTTAACTCCCGTGGGATCTAGAGGAATTCAATGAGTGCATCCCTGAGTTCTTTTGAAATATGGAGAACATACAGGACTAAGAGCATGGATGGGACAACTTCCATCTATTTTAGAGTTTATTACTTTTGTTCCATAGGTTGGAACTTCCCAATGTGGGGATGATCCTTGAAATGTAGCTTATGAGCCAAGATGTTTGAGGTGGATAAGCTTGATGCTTGTGAAGTGGTTGAGGAAGCATCTTCTTATAGTGTAACAGTTCGTACTGACCATCCCCACTACTTAGTATGATCAGATAATTGAACCCCTACTAAGCGTTCATGCAAGAAAAGTGGGTGTAGATGACTACTGGAAGGTTTTGGGACACCTCCATGTCTTTTATGGGCTTGATGGAGTGCTTTCCCATGGGTCTTAGCTCCATATATTCCCTTTGTATGTATGTGACTAAAGTATTGGGTTCGATCATACCTGTGTTATCCCTTGTATCCTTGGTTCCTATGCATGCAACCCCCCATTCCCTAGTTATGTGTGAGAAACTCATATTCTAAGGCATATTCATCATCAGATAAGGGGTATACTAAGTGTATCATATTGAAAAAAACCAAAGATAAGATCTTCATCTGATGAGGGTTTTGTTTTCTAGGGTGGTTCTCATTCATCAGATGTCATAGGGAATAAATATGCAAGAGATAGAGATTGTGTTAGAGCATAATATGACTCCTCCTATTCTATTTATTCCTACTTATTATGGTCACATCCACCTTTGGTAGGTATGTATGATATTACCTACCTAGGTAGTGAATATTTTGTGGGTTTGTGTAACTATGCTCTCAAGGTGACATGAGCTTGATCAAATCTCTTTTCAAGTCATCTAGTTGTTGAACTTACACTCATTCTTGGCTGAAACATTCTAAAAACCACCTTCTTCTCCTGATTGGGTAACAGTTTTGCAGGCCACCAACTTTGAGAAGTTATCTAAAACCACAGATCTAGAATCAACCATGCCTTGAAATACATCTTTCAAGATGAAGCAGTCCTAGATATTATGACATATCCTTCTATGGAAAGGTAAGTAGTTAGGACAGTTGGTGAGGTTAACCTCATCAGGCTTCCTAGTCTACAAAATCTTGAGCAGGTTATTGTCCATGGATGCCAAGAAATAATCAGGGTCTTGTTCATTTAAGAAGGAGTGTACTTTATTCATCTATTCCTAAAATACCAGGCAACCATAATTTCTCCATGCTTCTAGATTAGGGTGATTTTTTGGTTTCTTCCACTCGATAGGAGGTGTCAGGCGGTTTGATACCTACCTAGGTGCTTAGATGGGCACTATTGATGTCTTGAGAGTGACAGGTGCAACTTATAATTTTCTTATACTTTTCCCCTGTGCTAAGGTCATGAGTCTATATTTAGATTGGATTCACTTAATGGAATAATCTAGACGTTGTTTTGTTTCTACGAACTCACATAACCCACCTGGATACTTCATTGGGATCAGAGGTGTCTGCAAATCATCCTAAAGATTTTTAGTACATAATTTTAAAAATTTCTCCTATGAGAGGGAGATGCTGAGTAAACAGATTAAACCTTTCATCCATCTATGAAGTCATACACCCTATCATTTTCATGTTTCTTGTAGTTTTTAGGTCAAATATTGTTGTTTTCATCATCATGGAGCTGATCTAATAAAGGATTTGAAGATTAAGGCCTTCCCATCCTATAAAAGAACCTCCTAGAATATTTTTGTACCAAACAAAGGCTGACCTTGTTAGAGTATGTACAAAACACCTCAGCATGATTACCTCCTATTGATCTCGAGAGCCCATTATCACCCCACATCAGGATACAAAGTATGTGAGATGATGTTTGAGGTCTCCTGTGCAGTCTAAGGTGGAGAAGGTAGGATTGCCAAAAGTGGGTGGAGGAAAAGTGTCATACACCCACTCAAGATATGATTTTCTCTTAGGCTTTACAAGTGTGTATCTCCCCTCCACAACATCCATTCGAGTAGCCATAGATTCGATGATGTTAATTAGATCTAGGGGTACTACTATCTGAGTTGCCTCCCATCTATAGGGAGAAGGCGGGGGTCGATGAGGTATCCCCGCCTCAATTTCCTATTGATTCTCGATTCTTCCTAAGACTAAAGGATCTCCCGAGAGAGGGAGATTATATTTCCATAACAGAGGGAATTCATGATCATTTTATACTTCCTCATTTATGTAGATTAGTTTCCTAGATCTAGAGCTAGTCTGACGCTTAGATTCCACTCTTGCTGGTAGATCATCTCTTTCCAGATGTATGGGAGGAGGAATATTTTCCTCATCT
>CAUJRU010002576.1:0-72191 GCA_963277665.1 Viscum album
CCGGGGAGGCACGTAGGTAGCAGGAGGATGTGGCAGAGGAGATGGTCATGCAGTAGGCGGTGGGTGGCGATTCAAGGTTCTACCGCCACCACCTCAAGGTGGTCCACCCCAACCAGAGGGAGCAGGTGTATAGGGATGAGCTCAGCTCTAGGTAGCTGAGGCCTATGACCACGGTGCTCTAGAGATGATTAGAGGTATGATCTGTGTCTACTCCACTTTAGTTGTAGTACTTATAGACATAGGTTCTAGTCACTCTTTTATTTTCTCATCCCTCATTCAGAGCTCAGAGATTCTGGTGGAGCTGTTGGCTCGATCCTTATGGCTAGAGACTCCTACGGGAGCAAATTCGACAATTACACACTCGTGGGGGTAAAGGGAATCATGGTCGACGGGATGATACACATTGTGAAGAAGAAGTGTGAGGGTGATATTGTGGTAATTGTAAAAGGTTATGAAATAATTCATTATACACTATTGTTTTCCCCTCTTGAATTAAAAAAAATGAAAAAAATAACAAAAATAAAGAAAATAGAAAAATGGGTTTTGATTTTGGAGAACCAAAAATCACCATTTTCCAGACTGACGATCTTATAATCGTATGCAGTTAGGTGATGGACGTGAGGTTTGATCTAATCATAACATTTGAAAAATTAAAAAAAAAATCAAGAGGGTTTACAAATAATCCATTCTGCTTACTTGATCATAACCTTTTCTTTGAGTTTTTGGAAGTGGGTGTTGCTATTTCGAAGGGGAGAATTTCATTACAGTTTTACTTTTAATATCATGCATTGTACTTTAGAGATTATCCTCCTCCTTAATCCTTAATTTTTAAAGCATCAAATCCTACCAACCTTAAGCCTCAGAGTCATTTGAAACATTATTGCAAGTCCTCATGATTTTATCTATCTTTTGTCTTTACAAAGTAGAGAAAGTAGTTCATTTACAAGCCTATGGATAAGGAGCATGTTCTCATGATATGATAATAACTCTAATAGAATTGTATCATGAGTTATGAGAGAAAAAAATCAAATTTGAGGTAAATCAGCTCATGGAATGTTTAAGAATAATTAATCAAGGAGCTTGGATGAATGAAAGGATAAGTTCCATCAAATTTCAAAGGGGAAAAGTAAAATATGTGAATTATTTTTTTCTTTGAAAAATGAGAAATTAAATTGATATTTTTTGAATATTTTTGAATGTTTGATTTTATATTGAATTTTTTTTTTGATTTTATTCCATTGGAATTTGAATATTGGTAATATTGGTGTCCTCTGATTTCCATGTTGAGATTCTATGCTTGAGGACAAGCATGGTTTAAGTGTGGGGGTATTTGACAGAGCAAATTTACAAGCATATTTTTTATCAAATACTGAGTATTTTTACTATTTTTCAATGATAAAACCCATGCATTTACATGTTTTATTAAAATAATGGTTAATTTGAGTTTTAGAATGAAAATGAGCAAAATTGTGAAAAGTGCATAATTCTGGATTTTTGGACATATTTTTACCACAATGGTATTTTTGCCATTTATTAAAAAATTCAATTTCAAATTTGGTGAATATAATTTTTTTATAATTCTTATTTATTTTTCTTCATCTTTGTCTTCTGGACCAGAAGCTGATTCATCCATCTAGTGGTCCTAAAAATTCATTGAAGTTTGACATTTTTTCGGGCGGACAGCATGGACCACACCACTGTAACAGAAACCAAACTCGGCCAAAACATATCCAAATGTGGTGCTTCCACCTGGGATAGAACGAGGACTGAGAATTTAGATTATAAATAAAATTTTGTGGAGTTTGGAAGTCATTAAGGTGGCCATTTAACTACATTCCTTTTGAGGAACCTTCCTGGAAGCTTCATCCCGAAACATAAGTTTTCAATGAAAATTTTATAACATCTTCATCCAGGGTCCAAATGAACTGAAATTTGGAGGGTGAACGGACAAAACATTTATGAACAATATTGATGAAGCGTTCCATGGGTGAATCGGCCATTTTAGGGTCAAAAAATGCGCAAGCATTTGTGGGACGGAAATCTGCCTATAAAAAGATGCCCTCTCCTCCTTCCAAAACCATCTGCTCAACACCCAGAGCCAAGGAGGGATCCCACCGGGGCATGGGCCACTACTGATCCTCTCTTACCCCCTCATTTCTTCTTTTTATTTTATTTTATTTTATTTTAGTTTTAGTTTTATTTTCAATTGAAATTTTTATTTTTATTTTTATTAATCCATGCATTTGTGTTTCTCCATCCACTTTTCTTCTTTTCTTTCTTTCTCTCTCTCACAATATTTCTATCATCCAACACCCAATACACCATGTAATCTCATACTCTTGGAAATGAGAGGCTAACTCAAGACTTGGATTGGGGCGAGGTCAATATATTCATGAATTTTCTTTAAAGTTTGTTTTATTGTTTGTGGTAGATTTGAGTATCATGCATTGGTGAGGAGAATGTCCCTGATTGGGTGATAGCCCCCAATGACATGAAACTCAAACTATTTCTATTCTGGAGAAGAGTAGTGATTCAAACATGAGATTTAATGTTTGGATTATCAAACTAAAATCAACATATAAAATAGAATAATGATTGATTCCAAGACTAAACCCCAAAACCAAGTACTTTTTTCATCAAATCATTTTGTTTGCATTGTGTGATAGATCGTATTTTTAAATAATAAAAAAACACACAAAATATTTTCAATGATTTAATTTAAATAGAAAACAACAAAAACAAGTAGTTTAGGTGATTTACGATAAAGTAAGTGAACCCAATTGAAAGACTCCTCAAGAGAGATGACCTTGGTCAGCCACTGTGCTGCACTAGGAAAAAATATAATTGTTTTTGTCCACGCCCCACGATAGGTGTGCGTCAATGCTTTTGACACTGAAGATGGGAAGTTCACTGATCTTACTAAGAGTTTTGAGTAAAATATGACTCTCTAATAGACAACTCGGAAGTAAGAAGTCAAGGACTTGAATGGGAAGCTTAATTCCATGGCTATGAATTGGAAGAGGGAATGTGATCTCAGAATTACGTTTTAAGAAAATCTTGTTATGCAAGAATAACCTTTGAAGGCTCAATTAAATAATCCTAAGACTCAGGATGAAAAGATCAAATCCTTAGAGAAGAAAGATAAAGATCAGGATCAGCTTCTTAAGCATGTGGATGAAGATCACAAGGATATAAGGAATCAGAAAACCACTGTAAAGAAGTTAATGCCTAAGGATAAAGAATGATAATTCTACCCCATTCTGATATTTTTTTTATCTTCTTCTTTGTACAAATTATTTTAATCATAACAAAATTTGTGTTGTTTTTCTTATATTTTGTTATTTAGTACTATTTTTTTCACGTACCATATTTTTTCCATTCTCTTTATTCCTTTTTGAAAATAACAAAGGGGGAGAAAGGAATAATAAAAAGAATACTAATTAAAGAAGTGATTTACCTATGTAATGGGGAGTCCACCTAAGGGGAGTTCTTATCAAAGAATATTTTTGTATGAAATAAAATGCAAAATGTCATTCCAAAAATCAAGAATACGATCCTTAGGGATTTCAAAACTATAGGGCGAGTTAGTCGTATTCACAATTATTCATATGTAAAGGGAGATAAGTTTTATTTTATGTTTATAAAGAAATTTTCTAAGTCTTTATATTCATTTTCTTAAGGATGTTTGTGCTTTCCAAAAAGGGGGAGATTGTTGAGTCAATAAGGTTTATTTATGACTTTTTCATTCCTCTAGGTTTTGAAAATCACAAACACTCCATCTTAAGGAAAATTATATTTTCCCGAAGAATTATCTTAATAAGGAATATTTTACTTCCCCCAAGTAAATTTTATAATTACCTATATTTTCATTGTTCATTTTGTAATTTCTCTAAATATAACTCTTTTTAATACTAAGGCTAAAATTCGGTTACACATCTAAAACCTCGGAATCCTATAAATCCTTGGAAATAGATTATTCTACTTTCAGACTCTTAATTCTATGAAATTCAGAATCTAGATTCTCTGAAAATCATACTCTGAATTCTTTGAAATTTAGACTTAAAATTCAATGAAAATCATACTCTTAATTCTTTGAAAATCATACTCCGAATTCACTGAAAATCAGACTCTGAATTCTCTGAAATTAGACTCCAAATTCTATGAAAATCAAACTCCGAATTCTCTGAAATTCAAAATCTGAACTCTCTGAAATTTGGACTCTAAATTACTCAGAATTCAGACTCCCAATTCCTTATAATTCAGAATCTGAATTCATTGGAATTCATATTCTTAAATCTATAGAATTCAGGTTCTGAATTATTTGTAAAATAGAATCTGAATATATATGATTTATAGTCTCCAAATTATTATTTGGTTAGACTCCGAAATTTATTTTTCCTTAGACTCCAAAAAATTAATTGGTTAAGTAACCTAATTTTTCTTATACTTGATATAGTTATGAAACGATTTAATACATTTTTTTATAACTAACAGTTGTTTGATTGGAACACGTACAGGTCCCTTCAAAATTCAAGGAAAAATATGACCGTTGGAGGAGGGATTAAACCTTTGGGGAAGTTCCTATTAATAGTATCTCATTTCAATGAGATAAATACCTGTTGATCACTCTAGAGATTTTATGTTGCTGAAGTGACTTCTAGAGAGAGAGAGACTCTCATGCCTTGTGCGTACTGAACATCTTCTTCAGCTTGATTTTTTCAACATCGATTTTTGTTGTGTACAATCAAGAACTTATGGGGATAGGAAGATAGAGGTGATGGATACCTTAAAGTTTGAGGAATTATTTGGATAGGAAGACAGAGGTCCAACTAACTTTAAGTTTTAGGGCATGTAGGGATAGCAAGACAAATTTCTATATTCTTATCGAGGGCTTACCCTTATGTGGGTAAGATAGACTTTCTTGAAAGTATAAATCAAGGGACATTTATCCAAGGTTGTTGGATACCCTTATCTTTGGGTTAAAAGATTTATAACTTTTTACTTGTTTTGTTTCATGTTTATTTCCATTTTATTTTGATAATGGAAGAAATTATAAGCTATTTATACTTTTTAGTTATTTTATATACTCTGATAAGTAAGATTATATATGCTTTAAGGTAGAATATTTTTCTTCTAAACTTTCATTAAGTTTCATTTCTGGAACCACATTTCTGGAACCTAGAAAGTTTGTAGAACAATAAGAGTTCTTGTGAATTTACCCTATTTAACTTTGTTAAACATAGTTTTCCTTAAGGTTAAAAACAAATGTTTTTAAACTTACAATTCACCCCCTCTTGTATTTGATCATCTACATTCATATTTCGATCCTACAGTAAACATGTCATGCTAAAGTATGTATCCACTATGAAATTAAAACATAAAATAAAGACACTAACTACTCCCAAGCAGGTCCTGAACCGTATCTAGTTCCACCAATAATGCCCCATCCTGAATCATCCATCTAACATAAGGCATTTTCCCATATCCTATCCTACAACCATGAAATCCATTTGGGTACCGATTAGTAACCCGGGTAGGGTGTGATTACAAATGAATAGTCCACCACTAATGGTGTCTAAAATAATATCCATTCAACATAAGTGTATGAATTTGTATTAAGAAATAAGTACACTGCATAAGTAAATAGTTATATGTTTATCATTTATTTTTTATTTAACTACATGAACCCTTGGGTTCCCAAGGACACCCCCAACCTCAATACCTGCTTTGGCCCATGCTGAAGTTTGAACCATTTCACATTATCATTTCCCAAATCGTTAAAATAATGGAACTTCATTATCCCTTTCATTTAAATCTATAAAATGAACAACTAGAACCATATTCCAATGTCAAAAATTTAGGTCCAGGTCATCATGCCTAAGACCTTGTGGGATTGGGATGCAGTAGACCATGTCATACCCATATTAATCACTATGACCTTTGGAAGTAGTAGACCATGTCCCGCTCACATTGAATTGGGAAGTAACAGACCATTTCCCACACATATTTACCACAAAATTTATTATTATGGTTTTTGGTAGCAGTGGAACATGTCCCACCCACATAGGATTTGGAATCAGTAGACCATGTCCCACACATATATCACATGTATCACAATATCTAAATATCTCTATAACACATAAATCAATATTAATCAATATTAATCATATTATCACAATTAACCATCATAATCAACAATTAATTAATTCATAAATTAATTAATCGAAGTCGATTAATAAATTTAACAATTAATTCATCACAATGATTTTATTTAATTAATTTAACAATTAATTAATAATATCTATCCCGTTAATTAAATTTCCAATGAATTAATCAAATTTATTATGTTAAATAAATAAAAAATTAATTAACCATATAAATTCCATTAATTAATTCAAAAATTAATTAACCATTTCACATCTCAACATCCGATAATTAATTCACAAATTCATTATCCCCAAATTCACAATTTAACATTCTGATAATTAACTCAAATTTTTTTTGACCTTAATCCCACATGTAAATACTCAAATATTAAATTTATCAATTAATTATCCCAATTTCACAATCCAGTTTTTTGATAATTGATAAATTATCTTAATTCCATATTTAAATTATTAAATAAAATCCCTAATTCCCCAATTAATTAATTTCCCACATTATTTAATTCATTTTAGGAATTCCAATTGCTAAAAAAACCATATAAATTATAGAATCACATACATTTAATTGATATCATGAATATTAATTTTGAATAATAGACCACCTACCACAATTCTTCAACGAATAGCCGCCCAATGGAAATCCCCAAAATTTAAGAAACCCAACAATGTGGGACGAGATCTGGATCTAAAATCTTAAATCAAGATTAAAAAAAGATTTCATAAATATATATTTAGATATATAATACTAGATCTTGATCCATAATATTAGGTCTATATCTAACCCAATATAGGAATAACATACACCAAAATAAATGTAGATGGAAGGAAGAAGAATAGAAAACCTAGATGGATAGGATTCTCTTACCGGGATGGGTGAAGATCTTTGATTTGAGATTAGAATCACAAATAAAAGTGGCCAGGAGGACTTGGAATCTATCTGAGGGGATCTAAAATGGCGATAAATTGAGTTTGTATCAGCTTGGGTAGAATAGGGTGAGTTTTGGGGGTTTGTGTGATTAAAAAACTAATTTTATGGTGACTTTAAAAGTTGAGCATGGTTTTCTGGTCAGGGGCACACAATTTTTCCAAACCATGCCCCTAAACCGTGAACCTATTTTATAGGTTATCATGGTTACTTCTAATAGGGTTCACAGTTTGAAAACTCATGCACCAACCGTGTAACTCCCCATTGTCAAGGTATGCATGTTTTGGTGGGTTGGGGTGGACAGTTTTCCCTAACCATGAACCAATTGTGCACAGTACTCTTTCATTCATTTCTCTCAAATTTCCACCCAAACACACCACATGGTAAGACCTAAATGAAAAGTACCTAGAACAATTCAAAATAGTGCATTCAAATGAGCTCAAGAAAACTCCATAAAAGGTATGGATCTTACACCAGACAGGTATTTTCGATGATAATGAAAATTTCACATAAAATATTTATTAAACCTTTATTTATTTATATCATTTTAGTACTACCAGGACTATCAAAAATACTCATATTCAAAGTAGAAAATATTTTATTCCGAAATGAATAGGAAGAATACATGGTGTCAGATTGCATACAGACATCATGAAGAGGTGACTTCATACAACTTTTTCTAAATTTTCATAATGATCATGAAGAAGGATGATAAACACATGATGCACTCATGTACTATAATTGTACACTCAGTAAGGGTGATTAAATCGTGATGATACACTTTTATTTTTACTCTATAATTCATTCAATATTCTGGGTTATGAAACAACAATATTGTTTTATAACCCGAAATATTGAATGCATTAAATACTAAAAATACATGGTGTGATGTGTAGGAATCAACCAAAACATGATCCTATACACGATATACCCAGTATAACTCGAACTATATGTTATTAATTTAAAATTATCATGTTACTTAAAAACACACATTACATACTCAAAATTGAGAAAACACATTCATATTGTTTTGATACTTTTGGAAAATGAATCATAAGTAATTTGTGACAAGTATGAATTAGCCTCAACTTAATTGAATATATAGTATGCCCAATATAACAGAGATATTAACATGTTCAAATCTACTCATTCACATGTAGGAGTCATCTACACCTTAATCAAACACACCTCAATAAGATACACATTATTCTCATAATGAATCGAAGATTATTTTTTTAGTTTATAACATACATTTTAGTTCAAAAGACACCTCACACACTCAAAAATGTTAAAACACATTCATATTTTTTAAAACATTGGGATAATGATTCATAAGTAATTTGTGACATGTAGTAATCAACCACATCTCAATCCAACACATGTGTTTCTGGTATGACTCAAAGTTTGTGTTTTCAGTTTAAAATTGAAATTTTATTACAAAGCATGGATGAAATACTCAAACCTAATAAAATTCATTTGTATTGTATTCATACTATAAGATAATGATACATAAATTACTTTTTATGTATAAGAATCAAACACACTTCAATCACATATATGATGTGCTCAATAAGAATCAAAAGTTTTCGCTACAAGTTTAAAATTGACAATTTATTTCAAAACATGTTTCACTCACTGAAAACCAAAAAAAACAATCTCAGGTTTCTTGATACTTTAGGAAAATTATTTAGAAGCCATTTTGGTGTGTAGGAACTATCCTCACTTAAAACAGACATATGATGTGACCGGTATGACTAAAGGTGTGTGTTTATAGTTTAAATTAATATTTTAGTAAAGTAATCATGTGATATACTCAAAACTGAGAAAATGAATTTGGATTATCTTAAAACATTAGGAAATTATCCTTAATTAATTTGTGATATGTAGGAATCTTCTATACATCAATATGATGCATGGTATGACTGATATGACTCCAAGTGTGTCTTTTTATTTAATATTGACATTTTAGTTCAAAACACACTTCACATACTCAAAACCAAGTAAACACGTTCATATTGTTTTTATTATTTATTAAAATAATTCATAATTCATTTTATGATATTTAGAAATCAAATGAACCTCAATATGATACTCAGTGTGCTCGGTATGACTCAAATTGTCCGTTATCATTTTAAAATTTGTAATTTAGTTCAAAAAATGTGTCACTCACTAAAAACTAAGGAAATGATCTCTTATTTTCTTGATAATTTAGAAAAAAAATCATAAGCCATTTTAGTAGTGTAGGAATCAGTATCAAGTGAAACTGACATATAATGTGACTAGCATGACTTGAAGTGTTTGTTTTCAATTTAAATTGACATTTTAGTAAAATAGATGCATGACATACTCAAAACTAATAAAACTCATTTAATTTGTTTGATACTTTAGTTCAATGATCTATTAGTCATTTCTGACATGTAGGAATTATCCACAACTCAATCTGATATACAGTGTACTTGATATGGTTTAAATTTTCAATTATTAGTTTAAAATTGATAATTTAGTTAAAATATTTGTCACTCACTAAAAACCAAGAAAACATGATCATATTGTTTTGATACTTTATGGAAATGATTTATAATTAATTTAGGATGTGTAGGAATTATTATCATGTCAATTTTACATATGATGTGACCAATATAACTCAAAGTGTGTGTTTTAAGTTTAAATTGACATTTTTGTAAAAAAAGACACATCACATACTCAAAATTGAGAAAACACATTCAGGCTATTTTAATAATTTAGGCAATGATCCGAAAGTCATTTTTCATATTTAGAAATCACCTTCACATCAATTGGATGCATGGTGTGACCGATATGACTCTAAGTGTATATTTTTATTTAAAACTGACATTTTAGTTCAAAACACACATCATATACACAAAAATAAACAAAAACATTCATATTGTTTTAATTATTTAGATAAATGATCCATGATTCATTTTTTATGTATAGGAATCTTCCTCGCCTCAATCTCATACACGGTATGCCCAATATGATTCAAAGTGTCCATTATCAGTTTAAAATAGACAATTTAGATGAAATTGTGTGTCACTCATTGAAAACTAGAAAAAATAGTTGAGTTGTATTTGTACTTTAGTAGAATGATTGATAAGTCATTTGTGACATGTAGGAAGCAATCTCACATTAAACTGTAAGACGATGTGACCGATATGACTCAAATTGTGTGTTTTCAGTTTATATTGACATATTAGTAAAAAAGACATGTGGCATACTTAAAACCAAGAAAACGCATTTGGATTTTCTTGATACTTTACTAAAATTATCCATACATAATTTTTGATATGTTTTAATTATCCACACAATAATCCAACGCACGCTGTGACCGGTATGACTCCAAGTGTGTTTTTTATTAAAAATTAATATTTTAGTTCAAAACACATGTCACATACTCAAAACTGAGAAAAATAATTCGTATTGTTTTGATACTTTAAGAAATTGATACATAAGTCATTTTTTATTAGTAGGAATTCTCTACACCTCAATCTGACAAATGGTGTGCCCAGTATGTCTTAAATTTTCCATTAGCTGTTTAAAATTGTAAATTAATTTCAAAACAGGTGTCACTCACTAAAAATTGAGAAAACACACTTAGATTATATTGATGATTTAGGAAAATTATTCAATGTCATTTTTGATATTTAAAAATTAGTCTCACATCAAACTCAGACATGATGTGACAGGTATGACTCAAAGTTTTTGTTTTCAGTTTAAATTGACATTTAATAAAAAGGTTAGGTAACATACTCCAAACCGAGAAAACACATTCTTATTGTCTTGATACATTATGAAAATGATCCTTATTTCATTTTTTATGTGTAGGAATTGATGAAACATCAATCTAATTCATGGTTTGACCGGTGTAGCATCCCCGACCCAAACAGCCACCAGAACCGTGCTAACAGTCCGGGTTCCACAGGCCTTAGGAGGACCTCCCTGAATGCCAAATGTTCTCGACTAGCAGTGAGTGTGTAAAAAATTATAGTGGGGAGTCTATTCCCTTTGGGAATATATGATATACTAGTCCAGTAATAATAAGATAACATGAATTGGAAATAGCAACTCAGCAGAATTGAACCAGACCCACAGAGCCAAAGCACATCCAAAATCAATAAACTATAAAAGAAAAATAGAAACAACTACAGCAGGAAGTAAACAAAATAGCATTCTATAAAATAATTTATATCCACTCAGAAAAAACAATCAAAGCATGCATTTAATGTTAGGTCGTACAATACAATATCCAAGGTAATACCCATGGTAGACCACAATAGCTGCATATATAATCATGCTAAAACAAAAAAGGGGAAAACAAAAACGTAAAACTCCATCTTGGAACAACCTCAAGGTACATACCAATCTTCATGAAAAACAGTACTACGATCCAACTCCTAAAATTTATGCATTACCTATACTTAAATATTTAAAGTCTATATGCATATCAAAGGGTCCATGTAGGGTGTGAGATGAATATCCGTAGGATACCACCCAATGGTGCATACCTAGTATATGTGTTTAAGATGACATGAATCTCTAAGAAAATTAAATAGTATGATATAATAAATAAATAAAACCTCCAATGGTGCTCAGCTGCCATCAAGGAGTGTCACCTACTTCGTCCAACACCAGGATCTCAGAAGAAAAGAGAGAGTATTTGGCCCATGGCCTAAGGTACCCCTATAATCACAAGTCTAGGTGAACCCTTATGTTCCACCTCAATCACGTAGTCTGGTACCATGTGCCTCTTGAAACATCAAGTCTCAAAGTACCAAAATCCCAAAGGCACACCCAAATAATAGTATCCCTATCCCAAGGGCCCCATCTCAAAATCACACGTCATACAATGGTACAACAACCAAAAGAACTGTGATGTTTGACCTCAAATAAATATCCAGGCCCACAGCCTCAATTATGGTAGGCCTCATCCCCCAACCCGATATCCTCATTGCTATCATCTGAAGGCTCTTCTTACCCCACATGCATTTCTGTGGCAAGCACCCTCAAACCAAAAATACCTAATATGTAACTATCAGGGGCCTCTACCCCCCATGTGTTGTCAAAACCACCTCATCATAGAGTCAACATGTTTGCACGTGACTCATTCGGCACTTTTTCCATCACGAGTGAGCAGTGATCACCAAATAAGAACCTAAGACACACTATCTATAGCACCTCGTTCCCCTGTGACCATGTCACTCAAATCAGATGTCCATGACATCCAAGTATCTTGGGCCATGCCCAACCTGACAATCACACTGCCTCAAAATGACATCCATGATGCACAATCCTATGGTAATAACCACTCAAGAAAATTCAGGCCAAGTACAATCAGTGATCAACATCTCTAAATCTCGATGCCCATGACATCGCAACCACATCTCGGGCCACACCTGTCACAACCCCAAGGTCTCAACATATGTAATCTAAATCATTACATAAATATAAATCACATTTAAATACTTTAAACAAGTAATTCAATTTAAGAAGTTTGAATTAAAACAGGTATAAGCTATGTCACATTAGCACAAAGGTATTGAATGCCTCTAACAAGATTAATCAAGATTTAACAAATTAAAAATAGTATTTTAAATCAAAATAATTCATTTAAAAAAAATTTGGCATCCCAACCAAAATATCCCAATGAGCAACGGCCTCTCACCCGACCTTGCTCAAGCATAATAGGTATAGAGTATCCCCATGGCATCCCATATAGTATAATAGTTAATTCAATATGGTATAACAAGATTTTTCTCAAAACCCACCATTACGCTAAAAATCCGCAACCCCCAAATGTCCACAAAAACTCAAAACAAGGTATACACCACCTACCTTGTACTTTTATAAGTAGGCATGTACGATATCAAAGTCCAATTAGAAGTTGATCGACATAGATCTGAGTTTCCATCTTTAACACTAAAATTGGCATGGATGGAAATAGAGGTTCATATGACGAGGTGTAAAAGAATAAGAGGTGTGCACGGGGTTAGCCTTATTGAGGAGATCCTATAGCTTCCGATGGATTGAAGAAAAAAGGATGAATGGAGAGATAAGATCAAATACGATTAAAGGAGAAAAGGGGTGGATCTCCCATGTTATACGTGACCAAGAAGGAAGAAAGGGGGAGGAAAGAACTAAATAAGAAAAAGGGGGAAATTTTAATTTTCCACATTAACTAGGCCACACAGTTTACCCGCACAGTTTACCAAACTATGTGTCAACCATGTGGAATCCACTGCCAAAGAACCCAAGCTTGTATGACCACCCCGCATGGTTTTCCATACTGGGTGAAAACCAGGCGGCAACCCTCTAAAATTCTATCGACGCATCTGCATGGTCATGTGCCATGACTCACATGGTTTCCCTAAACCAGTCCTCCAATGCTCCTGAAACCCTTCTGAACACCTGAGGCATTGTCTTAGCCTCCAAACCAACCCAAAAACACCATTTAAGGCCAACAAAACTCTCATAATTGAGATTAAGGAAACAAAAAGTACCATAACCGCTAATTTAAAAACTCAAACTGGGTGGGGATTTTGACCCTTTCCAAAAACCCATGTTGTTGCAATAAATTTGACTCCAAGTGTTTCTGTTTACTTAAAAGTGACATTTTATTTCAAAACACATGTCACATACTCAAATTTTAGAAAATGAATTCAGATTATTTTGATGCATTAGGAAAATGATCTATAAGTCATTTGTAACGTGTAGTAATCAGTATAACCTCAATCTGATACATGATGTTCGCAATATGACTCAAAGTGTTTGCTATCCGTTTAAAATTTACAATTTAGTTCAAAATGTGTGTCACTCACTAAAAACCAAGAAAAAACGTCTGTATTGTCTTAATAATTTTGTACAGAAATTCATGATTCATTTGTTATGTGTAAGAATTAGTCTCTAATCAATTTGACACACGATGTGACCAGTATGACTCAAAGTGTGTGTTTTCAATTTAAATTGACATTTTAGTAAAAAAAATACATGTGACATACTCAAAACTGATAAAACACATTTGGATTTTTTTGATACTTTAGGACAGTGATCCTTAAGTCATTTTTGACTTGTAGGAATTATATGCACATCAATCCAACATATGGTGTGATTGGTATGACTCCAAGTGTGTCCTTTTGTTTAAAATTGAAATTTTACTAATGCCTTGTTTCATATTTTTGTTTAATTTTTTTCTTTATAGTATTACTAAAAAAATAATTTTTTTCATGTATAGGTGGATGGGGTGGTTTGTTTGGAAATTAATACCAAGATCAGACTTTTTTGAGAGTGGGTTGGGCTATAAAGATAATGAAACCATTGATGTTATTGATTGTTTGTGATAGTTATTGCTAATGAAATCGTAAAAAATAATGTTTGAAATGTCTATAATTTAATGTTTTCTTCTTGTATTTATGATGTGATTTTTATTTCAATTAAATTTTTAAGTTTCCATATAAAGTTATATTTTCTGCTACAGTGTGCTTTAATTTTAACAGGACACAACAGCAGTATTACCATTTTCACACTATAAGAAGTGCTCATAATGGTTACCCTTTATCAGTGCTAAACTAGCACTGATAAAGGTCCCTCTTTATTATAAATTTCATAGTGTTGATAAACATGTCCCACTTTTAATGGAATTTAGATCAACATCTCTTTTTAGCACGTACAAATAATTTTTCAAGCACTTTTTAAAATCCACTTATGTAGTAGTGATAAAAGTAAAATGATAAAAATGTTTCTCCTAAATAGATATAAAAAACACACAATGATTTTATAATTTATTCTTCAATATTCAATTTTTCAAATGATACAATGATAATAATTATTCATCAATTTTTTAAGATTCTAATATCCCAAAGTCAATACATAAATCTATTAAAATTAAAAAAGTCAGAATTATTAATGCACCAATGTCATCTATTAAGACTCATAAAACATTATTCCAATTATAATTTATGGATTTATAAGACTTAGTTTTAGAATACAGGCATTCACTTTGATGTCGAATTCCATGATACTTACTATTTTCTCATTCATTGAATTTGAATACTTTTAAAGTCAATTATTATTAATAATTTTTTTGTGACCACCTACGAGTGAGAATTACATGTTTGAAAAGGGTTATAATGATCCCACATCACTTAAATCAAATAATAAATATTAAAAACATAATTTTAAAATAAATGGAAATAATACTAGTATTTTAATCCCTAATATAGAATGAAAAAACACTAGTTAAAATATTAATGTATTAATCATAAAAATATGTCATGTTTTAATTTTGGAGAATGTTATGAAATTTTTATTTTCTTTTAAAAAATAACCCATATGTACACAATTTAACAAATCTTTTCTAAATTAAAAATATAATGAGTGAATGAAAATAAAAATTTCAAACACATATCATTTCATGATGATATATTTTTAGGTCATTGATTTTTTGAATCATAATGAAATACTTGGTGTACTTTCAAAGTAAAATAGTGAAAAAAATTAGTTCTTATTGATAAATTTTTTTTACAAATTTAATTGTTAATTTTTAAATTCTTTTCATCCATTAGATATATTTATATTATACCAAACAACATGTTTTAATTAGATTTATCCATTGTTAGGCTTACCTGACAAAGTTTTTCAACACCATCAACAAATCATGGATGAATCTTCAAGGATCATACTTTTAAAAAAATTCAAGAAAATATATTTTTGTCATGAACAAAAAATAAACTAATGTTCATGACCATGTATATCATCTAGATGGAATATAAGAATTTTTTTAGATGAATCTTTCATACTGGGTGTTCCGTCGCCAAAAGTGGCATGGAAGGGAAAAGTAGGTTTTTTCCAAATCCATGTTTAAGGTAAGGCCTTTATAGGGATAATTTATAAAGTAATTATAAATTAAAAAATAAGGATAAATATATAAAATTGTTTATATTTTATTTTATTAATTGATCAAAATATTTAATTTGATGTGATCAAATAGAAGGATCAATATTTGGATATTATTTAAACCGCATGAAAAGGTTTCTGATGATTGATCTAATCCTGATTTAAGTAATGCTAAGTTTATGATATTTATATTTTGTAAAAGTTTTACATAATATGAAATTTTAAAATTATAAATTGATTATATGACTATTGGAATTTCCATAATGTTTTATTTCATTTATAAAATGTTTCTAACTAACCTCTATTTATGATTTATTCCCAAATGAGTGTCTCGTGTTTAAATATTTGAATTATTCATTTATTTAAAATGTTACTCCAAAATTTATTTATAGTTATTAATTTATTATATTATGGATATGTGCATACATTAGTTTAGGAAGTTAAACTACTTCTACTGAAATTGTTAAGGTGCACATTACATGATAATAACATCAACATAATATTTAGTTTTAATCTATCTTGAACTTGGTTTTTTATTTAGGTTATTAGATTGGATTTAGTTGTTAATAATAGTTTTTTTAGTATTAGGTTTTAGAATTATTATGAATAAAATTCTCTCCTTAGTAAAGTCACATCAAGGATAGAGACTTGAGGTCAAACTAACCATTGGCTTGGAAATTATGCCTTGTTCTTGAAAGGTGGGGGTAGAATATCTATCGCTTAGGGATCACTCATGCAGCGATTTTAAATGTCATGTAATTATTAAATTTTACAATAATATTTCATGTACCTTATGCATATGATTCATTTGGATATGTTTTAACATGTTTGACTATTATATTTTGGTGGTTAACACAAACATGTGGGTCATCTAAAGAGTTTTACATCAATATGATTTAAACATATTGATTCGGTGGAGAGAATAATATTCCAAAACTAAATCATTATAAGCATGCATGTAGTAAGGAATATTAATAAGATAACATATTAAAATTACATACATTCAAAATTATAAAAGTTAGATTCTTTCCAAAGTGTCACTTTTCAAGACCTTGATCTTTCAATCAAGTAGGTTCTCCCAAAGTAGGGTTCCTATGGATTATCTTGTGTATGGAAATAATGTAATGGGTGACACTGAATCAACATTGGTTAGGTTATACCAAAGTAGGGAGCCCCTATATTATCTCATATTAGTCTATTATTGGCTCTTGTTTTTTGTTACACTTAGTTGGGAAACCCTCAAGAATGATACATGAAGAATATAATTGGGTTTATCCATATAATGGATTGGAGGATCTTTCCACTTGACTATCCATGTGCTAAGTATGATATGATTGAGAAGTATTTTATATAAGATATAGTTATATCTTCGTTACATGATACTTGGTATAAGTCAGGATGAAAGACAGATCTTGGGCATGAGGATAGAACAGTATGAAAAGATTGAAATTTTGGTTCTATCACATGATGAGTACCTTCGAAAGATCTTTGAAAAATTTTATGATGACCAAATGAAATGTCATTTCAATTAATCTTATCAGATACTTCAAACTTTCAAAGAAACAAGCACCATGAATGGATGAAAAGGAGAAAGAAATAGAGAGAATATTGTTTTCATCAGTGGTACGAAGACTCATTTATGCCATGGTGTGCACTCGATCAGATCTTGCCAGTATTGTGGGAGTTGTCAGTTGGATCATGTAAAATCTGGGAAAAGAACACTGGGAAGCTATAAAGTTGATACTAATATGTATTAAAGGAATAGAACATACTTACCTATTCTTTGGAGACAATGATCCGTTAGTTGGGTATATTGACACAGACCTTGTGGGATACACAAATTCACAGAAAAGCACAACTCGTTATGCCTTTACCATTGCTGGAACCACCGTGTGTTGGATTTTGAGGATAAAATTGATGATTTCACTCTCCACAATAAAAGTAGATTATGTGAAAGAAATGGAAGAAAACAAGTAAATGGTGTGGTTGAAACGTTTGGTTAAAGAGATAAAAATAATCCATGAATGTACATTTCTATTTTGTGATATTGAGAGTGCAATACCCAAAAATTTGGTGTTTCATGTGAGGATGTGTAAAGAAATGTATTTTATATGTAATTTATTTTAAATATATAGAATTATTACAAGTCTACAGAAAATTTTGGTGCATGATTTTGAGGCCCGGTGTGCCCAGAACAAATTTCTGAACTTTTTTTAGGTACGTTCAGTAAATGCCCAAGCTGCGTTTTCTAACTTTTGAACTGGTGATTATATTAAAAATATGAGGCCACCACTGAATCTACAGCACCATGATTCTCTTAAGGGGGGATTCACTTTGACAGCAGTAGGTTTGGAGAAAATGTTATGTTTTGGGACTTTTAAAAGAATAATAAAAATAACTTATTTAATTTTTATTTTCTCTTTTATCTTTTCTTCCAACGGACAAGTGGAAACATGGGACCAGCGAGGTGTCAAGCCAATAAATGGCTTGAAATTTCAATCCTAAGTAACTACACCATTGGGGAATTATAAAGGTTACTAATTAATGATCCCCCATTAAATTCCATGAACGTTGGAAACCCCCCCCCCCCATCCTATTTATATGGAGCTCGGGGAGAGGTGTCGGCACTGCGTCACCATGAAACAAAGTGCTGACAAAGTGCAGACACACCAAACCCTTATAAGACGGGTCTGGTTCCAGTGATCGGGGGAAAACGACATGGAAACCCAAAACCGAGGATCAACGATCAAGAAAAATTGTCGGAGGCTAGTTATAAGGATGGTGGACATCGACCCCCATCCTCAACTGCGGGCATTTCTCCATCATTCTTGAGGTAGGGTTTAATCTTGATTTTTTTTCAAGAGTTATTTGAATTCTTCCTACCATCTTGCTATCCACCTAACCCATAGGGAGCGGGCCAAACAAACAAGGGCTAGTCCCTCCGCCCTTTTGTTGAATGTTGGTGCATTCTCTGCTAGCTCAACCATCAGGTTGGACGATCCACGGGGCGACAAATGATGGTGGCATCTAGAACTGGTCGGCCATGGAGGAGGTGCGGTGCACTGTCACACTACGCCGATGAGCAAGGTGTCACGACCGAAGCTACAGCGAGAGAGGGAGGAGGTGGTGCACCCGCGCCGCCGGAGGAACTGGCCGAGGCCCGTCAGTCATCGGGGTCATTGGATGTTGCTAGCACATCAGATGGAACATCGTTCGGCCATAGAAGAGAAGGGTAGTGTGAAGAGCACACTGCCTGTGAGAAAGAGGCCATAGCCAAAGATGTGGCAGGCAAGGAACCCACACCTCCAATGGGTTCCACGGCGACCGAGCGGCGCCCATGTGGCGTCACCGTTTCACATGTTGAGCAGCCTATGGGCTGTTGGGGATACCAGGGGTCTCACCCCCCACACAGGCTAGGGTGGATCCCGCCATGGGCTGGACTAGTGGACCTCACCCCCCTTGTAGGTCAGGTTTCCCCTTGCGTGTCAGGATGCCCCCTTGCAGGTCAGGCGTCCCCCTTGCAGGACGGGTTTCCCCCTTGTAGGTCGGGCCACTCTCTTGTGGATAGGGCCACCCCATGTGGTTCGGGCCGAACCTCGACCCATCAGGTCGAGACTTCCGTGTCCCAGCCCCGCCGGGTCGGACCCTGACCAGCTCGGGTTCTCCCAGGCCGGGTCGGATCGGGTCGACCAGTTCGGACTGGACCGAGGCCCAACCGGACCCAGAGATAGTAAAGAGGCCATATCTTGAGAAATGGGTGTCTTTTTGATGAACCATATACGGTTCTAGGACCCTTGGAGCGAGATATTCTTTTTGGAAAACTCCACTTGAGTTTTGGAGATAGTTGGAGTATGGTTAAGTTGGATCGAACCGGAATCCAACTGATCCCCCGAAACTAAAATGCATACCACTCACAGACTGGGGGTCTGTTTGACGCACCATCTATCACATTTTAACCCTTACAACATGGATTTCCTTTCGGTTAATCCTTTGTGGAGCTTAGTGGCGGTCAAGCTACAACCTATATCTCGAGGGGAAGATTCTATGGAGCTCAAGCACACCGGGTGTGAGGAATCCAGTGGCTAGCTGTAACATAAAGAAAAAACATTGATCCTATGTGGGTATGTATGCATCGATCCTGTATGGGTCAGCATATATCAATCCTATGTGGGTAAAATTCTATCAGATCATGTGTGGGTCAGCACTCAATGATCCTGTGTGAGTCAGCGCATACCGGTCCTGTGTGGGTCAGATCCTATGTGGGTCCGCAGGGGTTAGTACCTATTGATCCTATGTGGTTCAGAAGCAGTGCCTCTTAATAGAATAAGATGATATAGCTTACAACTAATCATCTATACTTATGTATATAAGTTTTACATAATGTGAGCTGAGTCTTTTATCTTCATGGTGTTACCTATGTGGTACTTTTATCTTCGTGTTATTACCTATGCGGTACTTCTACCATTGTGGTGTTGTCTTCATGGTGTTACCTATGTTGTACTTCTACATTCGTGGTGTTGTCTTCGTGGTGTTACATGTGTAGTACTTTTATCTTCGTGGTTTGACATGTGTGGTACTTCAATCTTTGTGGTTTTACCTGTGTGGTACTTCTACCTTCATGGTGTTACCTTTGTGGTATTCTTTCCTCATGTGTGATATGAGTATATCTTGATAACTTAGGTATATGTATGGTCATATAACTAAGTAGTGTTTATGTATATCTCTTCGTTCTTGAGATTGGGGTCTTTCTTTGTGGTATTTCCTTTGTGGAACTCTGGAAGACCTAGGGGGTCTTGGGGTCCCTACTGAGTATCGTTATACTCACCCCTGCACGGGCTACACCCGCACCTTGTTGTGTCTTGTGTAGATCACAGACATTTTTGATCGAGGTTGAGGGAGTCAGGACTAGACAGTACTCGGAGGTGGACTATTTAGTGTGATGTGTTGCAGGGACTACAGATCGTGAGTTGTACCTACCCTTCAGGTAGGATCCTCAGTGGAAAATCCAAGAGCTGTTTTTCACTTTCCAGTTGTACTTGCACTTTTCAGTTGGGCTTGTATTCTGACCCCGTTACATTCGGCACACTTTTACTACAGTTTTTTTCTTCGTGGTTGATTCTTGTTGTGTTCCTGGACAGTGTGTCTGTACAGGTTAAAATGGAAAAGCCTTCCTGTATTTAGGATATGTCTTTCTGGTGCTAGTCGTCAGCCCCTAGCCTATGGAAGGTAGGCTTGGGTTTGTCATGGCACGGGCCCTTAGGGGCAGGTCGTGACAAAGTGCGATCAGAGGAGTCAGTTCTACTGAAAAACTAGGAATCTTAACTTTTCTATGTGGCAATAGTGTTAAGTGTTATGAGTGTGGTTTTCAGTTTGGTGGATCCAGTGTTGGTGTGGCAGCCGACGTATCCATACACCAGGACCCTGACTTCTGATTTCTAACTCAGTGCATGAAAACATAGATTTCATGTGTTTTGAAAAGTTTTTCTTATGATCTCTTTGAGTCAGCTCCCTAGGTATAACTTATTTAGCATGGAGTAACTATTTTCTTTCAGGACTTCTCCACATAGATAGCCATCCAGGATTCCCGAGAGAGTATGTGAGGATGGCCCACTGAGCAATGATGCCTTGGTACAAGGCCCTCTTATGGTGTTAGAATCTTCGGGTGGTGTACCAGTAGCACCACTACCTGTTGGTCAGTCGTTGCCATAGGCCCCACCAGCAGAGGGTGCACGCCGACTGAGTCCATTAAATGGATTTAAAAAATGTTTTTTAATGGTAAAAAAATATATTACCTTTATGCAGCGCATTCTTCTTAGGGGTAAGACCCTTATGTGGAAATTTCATGTAAGGGTGGGTCCTGATATACCATTATGCAGCATTCTTGAACAACTATGTAAGGGTAGGACTCCATTTACCATTACTTAGCTCTGAGATACCCTACTTCATAAGGGTATAACCTTTACATATTTGTCTTATGTAAGGGTACGTTCCCAATTACCTTTACAATACCCTTTTAAAAATATAACTACCTTTATGCACCCCTTATTTCATATAAAGGTTAGTTTTGATAGCCCTTTCATAGACCAATATAAATAAGGGTAAGTCTATATGATGCATATATAAACTACTCTATGTAAGGATAATCCCTTGGTTACCCTAACACATCTGATCTAAATAAGGGTAAGGTGTTAGTTACCTTTACGTAGCCCATCTACGTAAGGGTAAACCCATTTATGAAACCAAATTTCTAGAAAACAAAACATTACACTGTTTTTTCAGTTTTTTCTTTATCTCTTGGGTTTGTTTAAAAAATATAAACATGGATCACCCTAATACCACCACATGGTTTTTATAGAGTATAATAACAATTATTAGATCATGAAAAAATGATTTAAAAAACTATTTCCAGGACCACCCAAACATTATATCTGAAACCTACATATGAAACTGAAATAATGAAATATTGTAAATTTGGTGTACCTCACACTGAAGAGACAGTGCATGAAATCCTAACCTCATTCATCTGATAAGTTTAAGAGATATCACAAAGTGGAAAACAAAAGCTTCCCACCTCTATATTTTATCCATGGGTTACTCTTGAATCACTCAACATTCGAGTAGGATCCACCAACCTCCATGATTTTCTAGTGTCTCTCAGTGAAAAGGATGAAGATGAATGAAATAATTATTCCATGGGGTATTAGCAGAGCATAAGGAGGAACACACACATACTTTCATCACATGGCATCAGATTAAATAGTCAATTAAAGATGCTCCTTAATTTTTTTCTCATTTATTCATGCATTGAAACTCTTGAATAAATATCATGAATTATTCGTGAATATACAAATGTATCTTATGAATTTACTCCCTATTTTATCTTATGAAACAGTTTTGGGTAAATAATATCCTAGGTGGATAATTGTTAGTATTTCCAACCCACAAGGAATACTATATCCAATGAATGAAAATCATAATTTTCATGAAATCCTCTATACAACCCATAAATATATCATATAAAAATATGGATTGAGTGCATGTCTTATTTATTCTTGGAATAATCCTAAGTTGTAGCCTTAAGGATGTGGTTTCCATGAAATGATTTGAAATGTATCAAGTAGTTTGAAACCATAACAAAAATATTCTTCCATCCATCCAGATTTACTTTTTTATTTTTCCAACACTTTTAAGGGGGGAAGTGAGAACCCTCACAGTTCAGCATATCAAACATCAAAAGAGACTAATAACTTGTTGAACACTAGATTGAGACTATTGGAGTCAATTTACCTAGATAGTTTCCATGGAAAGGACTTTACCTTGTAGTCTGGATCATCATTAATAAGTGCTTCATAACAAGTTTCCAGGTATTCTCAAGTTTGCATGTACTCTTCATTGCTAATTTTCCCTTTGTTGAAGCCTCTAACCAATATTCGGTCTTTCTTGTTAATCCATTCCCCTTGATCCTCTATACCTTCCACTCGGAGAAATATACTCATCATTCGATCAATATATTCCCTTGTCACCTTAATCACCAGGACATCCTCCTTCATTTCCTTACCCGAGTGCATGGGTAAATCCATCTTCTTATCTGTATCAATATCCCGCAAGCACTGCCAACCAACAGGAGGCCCTTCCACAGGCCGTTAAAGATCATCCTCCATTGCCACCATCACCTCTTTAGATTGAGTTTTCCATTATCCTTATAGTTAAATTTCCCTTGTAGTAGCCACAGGTTCTTCAGACACCCGGTCGTTCGCATGTGCGCCACCTGCTTGCTTACCATCCTCATGATCGTCAGATCCCTTCCTCTTGCTCTTGTAATTGTTGTCTGCATTATTAGTACACATCGGAGGGAGTTTACCCTTACATGCAGACCTCATAACAGGAGGACTAGGTAAGTTAGAGTAGTCCTTTCTCCCTAGGGTCCTCCGGTTATGCTTAATAAAGCATTCTGAATCAATAATTGTATTCTTTCCCTTCCTTGATGAGGATAAAAATGTATTCCTCTACCAAGCCCACTTCCATAGGATCAATGGGTGAGTCCGGGACTCGATCTGCCTCATGTTGAGTATCCCCCCTACTAGATAAGGTTCCTCTCCTTCTGTATCCTCCATCTCGATGCCTTCTTCAATAATCTGACAGTCTTCTTCTCCCAAAACATCAAACCGGTTCTAAGAATTTGTTAGCATGCCCCCAGTTTTAACCTTCTCGGAATAAGAAGGTTGTTCCCACATGTCATGCGCTGCCAATTCCGAAACCCTTGGTTGGACAGAGCCAAAACTCATGTATTGAAACTAAAAATAGGTGTCTCTGCTAGAGGCTGGATACACACCCGCTGCATCCCTCACCATTTCACCACTGGGTAAAAATTAATCCAGATGCCTAACCATCCCAGCATTCAAGTGTGGATCCCTCTCCTCAAGACCTGTTTCCTTCTCCTACACCAATCCAGCAGTCCTTCTGACCCCATTGCTTACAACTGTACATGTTTCCTTAGGAGAATACCCAACACCCAAATAAGCTTTTAATCTATTATAAATTCCAGAAACAGTGGGGTCGTGCTGAGCAACCATAGTTGGCTTCCGAGAAGCCTCAACATGCTACCCAATGGCCTCTAACACCTCTGGTGTTGCCCTGCACATGTAACACTCCAAGCTTCCATGGTACGCTTCCCTTTGAATAAATATTCATTAGAAAGACATAAATACTTCCTACATAATTGTATTTTATTTATAATTTTTAGAAATTTATTAATTAATATTATTTATGACACAATAATGATGCAGTATTTTCTTTATTAATGAAAGAATCAAATAATTGGTATTATAAATGTTAAAATTATTATAATTTGAAAGTTTTAATGAAATACATGAATTTTATTGATTAATATGACATTATAGGATTTCTTAAATGAATTTTTTTTGAATTAATAATGTTGTTAAGACTTTAACAAAAATCAAATATTGAATAGTGTCAAAATTCACATAAAAGAGTTTTTAAAACAAATATTATATTATTAATTGATATTAAATTCCTAAAAATTTAAAGATCATCCAAGAGACTTATATCATGATATGTGTATAATTAATTAACCACTTGGTGGTCTCTTGTATGTATATAGTATGTTTACTAACTATATAATATAAAAATACAAGGTGACAAGGTAAATGTTAAACTAATTAACTAAGAGTTAAAACTAAAAGATAAGGTTAATATAATGACCCAAACCTGTCTAAATTATATTTTTTGAGTGTTTTTCGACCTATACCCACCTTAAACTTTAAATAATCTACTTTGGAGCCATTAGAAACCGAATATGAATTTATTATAAAATAATATTTCTAGCTTTTCCAAAGGTTCCCCTCACCTCTCTTATAAAAGGGCACTCTCCCTTCTCACTAATTCACACATTAAAAGCCTTTTTGATCGGCCAACCCCTATCCAAATACTCTCTAAACTTCCCTCACTTCAACCTAGAGGCCTTATTTTGATCCGAAAGCAAACCTAAGGAGCCCTTTTGATCAAATCAAAAGGAAGAACCTGAAGAAGATGTAATGTTTTCACAACCCTCTTTCAAGTTCCTTTCTTATTCAACTTCTTCTCTCTTTGTTATTCCCATTCTAAAATAATAACTCCAGTGTTTTATATATATTTTGATGTTATTATAAATATGGTACAACTATATTCAGTATTATATCCATCCTTTGAATGACATGTCACCATACATGCGTACGTACAGCTTACCGTCTCCACGTCGTGGTGTAATTGTTATTCAATAAATTATTATTTGGATGGGTATAATAATGATGTGTAATTAATGTAAATAATAAATATAAAATGATAATGATTCTTTATATGTGATATAATATCCAATTATATATTATTTTAATATCAAAAGCGTGATATTGTCGCTTGTGCGTACGTACGGACTACCGTCTCCACGAACACGATGACATTCATTCTCCATTGTATCCATTCAAGTATAATTACGATTTGATGATTAAAAATAATTTTTAAGGACTTGATATCTCTCTGTATATGAATAAGATACAACTTATCCATAACAAACACGACTTATGTAATAAAACATATACGAGTATGTTAACACCTGAAACGACGATAATACTAAGATATTATTAAAAAAGGAATGTTAAAAGATCATATATGAAATCATATTAATGTATATGATTCTTGTATAATATAATAACAATTATTTCACCATTATACAGGAGGTTAAAATCCCCTCAACCAAGGAATAGTACAAGGTAAGGGTTTATTTCACAATCTCTTCATTATCCGACGTTGTTTATACGTAATTATCTACTGGGACCTCTTTATCATCCACATCCATGTTTCTTAAAAATGTGTTTCAAAAAATTCATACTATTTTACATAATATGGGTTAAAGTCATTTATAACCTTTTTTTGACTTTTTATAATAGTTTTATAAAGGAATATTTCTATCGTTTTCCAAACAAGGTCCTTTTTAACCTTTTCGACAGAATTATGGTAAGGATGTTTTTTTAACTTATACGGCGGTTGTGGCTCTTTTCCACCGTTATAAAATCTTCAAAGCATCCCTTTGAATATTATAAGGATATTTTCAAAGTAAATGTTTTATTTTATAATTATGTGACTTTTAAATGATTTAAAAAAAGAGATATTTGTCTCAAATAGTTTTGATTTAATCTATGTCAACATCCTTTGATGGATTTTAAGCTTATTTGAAGTTGATTTATTATGATACAAAACTTCCATATTGTATTAAAGGTTTTGTGATATGTTTGACTATGGATGTGTTATTTTTATACCATTCATGGTTTATGGTGAAAGTATTGACATTTCGTATGCTAGTTTTAATACGAATTTTTATGTTATGTTGAAACCTATTCATATGAGGAATGCATTGGACTTAATATATGACAGTTAGAGCCCGCTATAGCTCCTAGATGCATCGGTAGGTCTCATGAGACAAAATAGTTTCTTTGCACAAGGCCTTGACAAAATCTTATTTGAAGTCTTGGCACGAGGCCTTGGCTATGTGGTTATGATAGTCTGGCATTATTCATTCTATCATTATGAAAGTGGTTATTGATATTGCTTGTGATTATTCGACTAGTAGAATATCCATGTGAATAATTATATGGAATTATTTCATTTTATTTCTGACATATTATGCTGATGTTCATGTTTTAAAAGGCTTTTGTTTTAGTTATACATTGCCTTAAATGTTTATGCTTATTTATGAAAGTTCCCTTTATATTTTTATCCTTACTGGGCATTTGAGCTCACCCCTTTCTATGTTTTATTTTTCCCAGGATGTGAAGAAGTATTTTATGAATGACCTGTAGGGATAGTATGAGGGGATAAGAGTGTGGACTATGGAGACTATATTCTTGTAGTTTTCATTTTATGATATAATGTAAACTTTATAAATGTATCTATTAATTCCAAGGATACTAAACTAATAGGTCTTTCGAGACTTGATCTTTCTTGTGATCATGCCAATATTATGTAATAATGCACCGAATCTAGGTAACTGGGGTCGGGGTGTTACAGTTGGTATCAGAGGAAGTTTAGTACAAACCTTGGAAGCTATATTTAGATAAACTCTGATTAGAGCACATAGATCTAAGATGGAATTTGAGGTTTAGTATAGAAGAACTTCCTAGAATTTTGGTATTGTAGAGATTTTGTGAGTTTTACGAGCAATAAATCCCTGTCTAGATATGAGCAGGTAGAGGTGGCTCTGGAACAGATGTACCTAGGGGTAAAACCCAAAAACACCGCTTTGATCTAGAATCGAATGGGAACTGGTGCACGATAACAGGCCTTGCTACACTCTTGGTTACGACACTCCCGGGGGATATGCTTAGGATAACTCTCATTTTCTTTACAAATCATTATGAAGGGTTTTTGAGTATATAATTCATCAAGGAAAACATTTTTATGATTATGGATTATATCCATAAATAGTTTAATTTGTGTTAAGTGTTTTATAAGTATGGAATTATGTATTTTGATTCATAAACTGATCTAGTTTATCCCATTGTTTAGAAATGGAACCTAGTAGAAGAAATTAAAACCGTATCAATGCACACAATCCATATAAGGATTGCCCTCCTGCTCAACATAATGATAGTGGAGCTGGTGATGCAACTGGTGCTGATCAGCTAATCACCATACAGGGAAAACTCACTCAGGTTATCAATAATAACCTTACCCGTATGGAGCACTCTGATCCGCAGCATGGAGGATCAATGTTAGATCGCTTCATGAGGAAACAACCACCAACGTTCAATGGGAGTACAAATCCCTTAGTAGCTGAGCAATGGATAAATTCTCTAGAGAAAATATTTCAGGCTTTGGGGAGTAGTGAAAGGGAAAAAGTTATCATGGCAGTTTACCGCCTCACTGGAGTTGCTGATCAATGGTGGTCATTGATTCAAAATACAAAGGAAGATGATAAAATATCAAATATGGAATGGAGGGAGTTCAAAGATATGTTTTTAGAAAAATACTTTCCTCATGACCATCGAGCAGATATGGAAGGGCAATTTTTGAGTCTGAGACAAATGAGGATGAGAATGTCGCAAAGTATGAGGCTAACATCACAAGATTAGGAAGGTATGCTGGAGATTATATATGTAACCCAAGAAGTAAGATTGATCATTTCTTTGATGGGTTAAAACTATTTCTCCGTCGAGCGTTAGTCTCACAATCCTTCTCGTCGTACGAATACATTGTCTCATGTGCTATCCAGATAGAGAAGGAATTCTCTAAGTCTTATTACTTTAAAGCTAAGCAAGAGAAGAAGAGATCTACTGATCAATCTGGGAATGGAAATAAGGGGAATAAGAGAAAAGTTTAATATCCATCCTGCAGTAAATGTTGGAAGAAACACCCTGGTACTTGCTTAACAGGAATGGGAGTCTGTTACAAGTGTGGTGAAAAAGGACACCAAGCTCGTGATTGCAAGGGGAAGAAGGAAGCTACCGATGTCCAATTCTACAATTTCATGGAGATGGGACATTATTCAAATGAATTTCCTAAGCGTCAGAGGAACATACCTTAGAAAAGGCCAGGGGATCAAGGCTAAGCTTATGTTATCACTACTACTGAGGTAGAAGCTTCGAAAGACGTGGTGGCAGGTAATTTAATGGTTTCCTCAAGTTTAGAAAATGAATTATTTGATTTTGGATCATCACATTGTTTCATATCTTCCCAGTTTTCTATGAAAATCATACATTTCCAATTTGATTTAACAAGGGAGTTGTCAGTTAAAACTCATAAGGGAAGTATCATTGCAACATAGTTTTTTGAATCAGTCCCATTAGAGTACATAAATGTTCTTTATCCGCTGATCTCATCGTCATACCTATGATTGAGTATGAAATAATACTCGGTATAAATTGGCTTTCAGACCATGATTTGAATATTTATTATAAGAAGAAGTAGGTTATGATTTTTGATGATGATGATAAGGAACACCATATCATTGGAGCAGAATCATCACCATCTAATTCTTATTTAGATCCACCCCCACTAACTCAACTAAATTCAATTATTAGGGAGGAATAGAATGAAATGATTGTGGGTGAGGGAAGGAATGTTCAAATAGAGGATGTACCTATTGTGAAAAAATATTTAGATGTGTTTCCGGAAGATTTACCTGGACATCCTCCAAAATGAGAAGTTGAGTTTTCCATTGATTTAATTCCTGGATCAAGGCCTATATCGAAGACCCCTTATATAATGTCCACTATAGAATTATTTGAACTAAAGAAACAACCAGAGGAATTGAGTAATAAGGGATTTATTCTCCCTAGTGTTTCTCTATTGGGAGCCCCTGTTCTTTTTGTTAAAAAGAAATATGGATCTATGAGGTTATGTATCAACTACAGGGAGATCAATGCAATAAAAATAAAGAACAAGTATCCCCTATATCGCATTGATAATTTATTTGACCAAATTCATGGAGCTCAATACTTTTCAACGATTGACCTTAGGTCTAGATACCATCAGTTGTGTGTGAAGAGGGAAGATATTACGAAGACAGCATTTCGAACCAGGTACGGGCATTATGGGCTTACAGTAATGCCTTTTGGGTGGACTAATGCACCCTCTATATTCATTGATCTAATGAATAGAGTTTTCAAATAATATCTCGATGATTTTGTGGTGGTATTTATTGATGATATCTTGGTATACTCCAAAAGCTACGAAGATCATGAAAATCACTTGCGAATTATCCTGAAGACTCTGAGAAAACATCAATTATATGGGAAGTTTAGAAAGTGTGAATTATGGCTTCAGGAGATTTCTTTTCTTGGCCATATTTTCTCTAAATATGGAATCTATGTTGATCCTTCAAAGACCAAGGAAATCCAAGAATGGATAGCACCTACAAGTATAACTGTGGTACGCAGTTTTTTTGGTTTAGCAGGTTATTATCGATGTTTTGTCCAGAACTTTGCCTGATTGGCTAACCCATTAACAAAGATCACATGTAAAGGGGTTAAATTTGTTTGGAAAAAAGAGTGTGAAGAATGTTTTGAAGAACTGAAGAGAAGATTAGTCAATGCTCCTATATTTACTCTACCATCGGGGAATGATGGGTTCGTTATTTATAGTGATGCATCAATGAAATGACTTGGTTGTGTCCTTATGCAGAATGATAGGGTTATTTCCTACGCATCAAGACAGCTAAAAATTCATGAGAAAAACTACACTACTAATTATCATGAGTTAGCTGCTATAATCATTGCTTTGAAGATATAGATACAATATATCTATGGTGAAAAATGTGAGATTTATTCTGATCACAAGAGATTGAAGTATATTTTCTCACAGAAATAACTCAACATGAGGCAAAGGAGATGGTTTGAACTACTCAAGGATTGTGATTTCAGGATACACTACCACCCGGGAAAGGCAAATAAGGTGGTAGATGCTTTGAGCAGAAAAGATCATAGAGTTTTGACATGATGAGAATTTAAAGGGATCTTATTTTCATGGATCTAGTGAAGATGGATATGGTAATTACCATGGAAGGTGATACATAGATACTTTTTCAAATGGTTGCCAAATTATCTTTACTAGAAAGGATAAAGATTTCACATACCATTGATGAAGAGTTTCAAAAGAAGATTAAAGCTGTGAATGATGGGAGATTGAATGACTTTGGGTATGAAGATAGAATTTGTAATTTGGGAAGAGCCTTTGTGTTCCCAATATACCTGATCTAAAAAGGGAATTATTGGACGATTCTCATAGTTCCAATTTCTATATACACCCTAGGAGAACCAAAATGTATAGAGACTTGAAGGAACATTTTTGGTGGGACAACATGAAGAGGGAGATTGCTGATTTTGTGTCAAGATGTATGGTTTGTCAACAAGTGAAAGTTGGAGGGAAACAGCCTGGCGGAGTCATGTAACCTCTTCCCATACTTGAGTGGAAATGGGATAAAATCACTATGGACTTTGTCATGGGACTACCAAAGACTCCTAGAAGGAACGATGAAATATGGTTCATTGTTGATCGTCTTACCAAGTCAGCACATTTTCTTGCTATAAGGGAAGATTTACCACTTGAACGTCTAGTAAGACTATATATTAAAGAAGTTGTGATACTTCATAGAGTACCCCTATCGATTGTTTCAGATCGAGATCCCCATTTTACTTCGAGATTCTGGAAGAGTTTTTAGAAGGCCTTGGATACTGAACTACATTTGAGCACTGCTTACCACCCTCAAACAGATGGACAATCAGAATTGACTATTTATACCTTAGAAGAAATATAGAGATCTTTCTCACTTGACATTCAGGGTATGTGGGATCAATATTTACCTCTGGTAGAATTTTCCTATAACAATAGATTCCATGTGAGTATTCAAATGGCACCATATGAAGCGTTATACAGAAAGAGAAGTCGCACACCAACCTGTTGGGATGATGTTGGTAAAAGAAAACTTGTAGGCCCAGAATTGGTGGAGGAAACGATGGAAAAGTTGAAGGTAATCCAAAACCACATCAAAGCAGCTCAAAGTAGGCAGAAGAGCTATGCTGGGAACCGAAGAAAGGATTTGGAATTTCAGGTGGGAGATCCTATTTTCATGAAGGTATCTCCATGGAAGGGAGTTATACGTTTTGGCAAGAAAGGTAAATTGAGTCCTAGGTACATCGGTCCTTTAGAAATTATAGAACTAATTGGGGTTGTAGCTTACCGTTTAGCAATGCCGCCAAGTCTCTCCAAAGTTCACGATGTGTTCCATGTATCACTATTGAGGAAGTACATGTCTGACCCAACGCATGTACTCGCCTATGAGGAATTAGAACTGGAACCTGATCTGTCTTATTGGGAAGAGCCCATCAGGATTTTTGATACAAGAGAACATGTGCTTAGAAACCGGACGACTCATTCGGTAAAATTTCTATGGAGAAACCATAAGATGGAAGAGGCAGCGTGGGAACCCGAGGAACTTATAATGAAGAACCACCCGAGTCTTTTCATATGATAGTATTATAGAAATTTTGAGGATAAAATTATTTGAAGGAGGAGAGAATGTAACACCCCATGCTTCCACGGTACGCTTCCCTTTGAATAATACAGTAGCGTGTGTTGTACGCAACTTCGAGTTCTAACACACACCATAACCAATCAAACTAGCCGTTATGAATAGTAATACCCACTTTTTAAAATTTTATAAATTTTATCTCTCAAAATAGGCTTCATTTGTGGATTTGGAATATCGAAATTAGCCTAGGGTAAAATTTTGGAACTTTTTGGATAATATTAATATTTTGATGAATAGTGAAAATTACTAAATTTTAATTAAAAACAAATTTTTTAATCGAAATAATTAATAGTGATAAATTATGAATTTGAGTGGTTTTAAAGTATATTTAGAATATATGTTTACCATTTAATAAATTTTTTTCATTGGACATAATTTCACAATTAAACAGGACATGAAAAAGTGTCAATCTTTTGATAGTTATTATCTCTTAAAAAAACGTTTTTTGTTTTAACAACGGGAATTAATTTTAAATTAATTTCTGCCACTTCTGTGTTTTGAATTATTAAAAATGGATTCTATAATTGGAATCAGGATTTCAAAATTGTGTAAATAGGTAGCTTTTATTTTTATACATTTTGAATAATTACTTCGGTAAATATTTTATTTACCACGGTTAAAGGGTAAATCCGGTATATAAGGGTAAAAAATAATATTGTAATAATAATAAATTACACTAAAACGTATCCTAACCTTATTTGTTGATACATTTACGACCATGGGAATCCTTGGGTCGATTTGTGGACCCCATGGAGCCACTTGTAAGTTATAATGACACTTTATATTAATTAAGTTAGAATAAATACAAAAATGACATAGGCATATATCTTTTAGAAAAACAATTTTTACATAGGGTTATATATGTTGTATTTCCGACAATAAATATTAATTAGAAAGATAAAAAGACTTCCTAAATAATTGTATTTTATTTATAATTTTTATAAATTTATTAATTAATATTATTTATGACACAATAATGATGCAGTATTTTCCTTATTAATGAAAGAATCAAATAATTGGTATTATAAATGTTAAAGTTATTATAATTTGAAAGTTTTGATGACATACATGAATTTTATTGATTAATATGACATTATAGGATTTATTAAATGAATTCTATCTGAATTAATAATGTTGTTAATACTTTAACAAAAATCAATCATTGAATAGTTTCAAAATTCACATAAAAGAGTTTTTAAAACAAATATTATATTATTAATTGATATTAAATTCCTAAAAATCTAAGGATCAGCCAAGAGACTTATATCATGATAGGTGTATCATTAATATACCACTTGGGGGTCTCTTAGATTTATATAGTAAGTTTATTAACTATATAATATAAAAATACAAGGTGACATGGTAAATGTTAAACTAATTAACTAAGAGTTAAAACTAAAAGATAAGGTTAATATAATGACCCAAACCTGTCTAAATTATATTGGTTGAGTGGTTTTCGACCCATAATCACCTTAAACTTTAAATAATCCACTTTGTAACCATTAGAAACAGAATATGAATTTATTATAAAATAATATTTCGAGCTTTTCCAAAGGTGCCCCTCACCCCTCTTAAAAAAGGGCACACCCCCTTCTCACTAATTCACACATTAAAAGCCTTTTGTCTTGGCCAAAACCTGCCCAAATACTCTCTCAAATTCCCTAACTTCAACGTAGAGGCCTTATTTTGATCATAAATCCAACCTAAGGATCCATTTTGATCAAATAAAAAAGAATAACCCGAAGAAGAGGTAATGTTTTCACCACCCTCTTTCAAGTTCCTTTCTTCTTCAACTTCTTCTTTATTTGTTTTTAACATTCTAAAATAATAACTCCAGTATCTTATATATACTGTGATGTTATTATAAATATGGTAAAACCATATTCATTATTATATCCATCCTTTGAATGACATGTCACCATACGTGCATACGTACGGCTTACCGTCTCCACTTCGTGGTGTAATTATTATTCAATAAATTATTATTTGTATGGGTATAATAATGATGTTTAATTCATGTAAATAATAAATATAACATGATAATGATTCTGTATATGTGATATAATATCCAATTATATTTTATTTTAATATCAAAAGAGTGATATTGTTGCTCGTGCGTACGTACGGACTACCGTCTCCATGAACACGATGAGATTCATTCTCCATAGTATCCATTCAAATATAATTATGATTTGATGATTAAAAATAATTTTTAAGGACTTGATATCATTCTGGATATGAATAAGGTACAACCTACCCATAACAAACATGGCTTATGTAACAAAACATATACGTGTAAGTAAACACCCGAAACGACGATAATACTAAGATATTATTAGAAATGCAATGTTAAAAGATCATATATGATATCATATTAATGTATATGATTCTTGTATAATTCAATAACAATTATTTCACCATTATATAGGAGGTTAACCTACCCTCAACCAAGGAAAAGTACAAGGTAAGTGTTTATTTCACAATCTCTTCATTATCTGAGGTTGTTTATACGTAATTATCTATTGTGACCTATTTATCATCCACATCCATGTTTCTTAAAAATGTGTTTCAAAACATTCTTATTATTTTAAAAAATATGGGTTAAAGTAATTCATACCCTTGTTTGACTTTTTATAAGAGGTTTATAAAGGAACCTTTCCATCGTTTTCCAAACAAGGTCCTTCTTAACCTTTTCGACAGAATTAAGATAAGAATGTCTTTTTTAACTTATCCGGCGGGTGTGGCTATTTTCCACCATTATAAATTCTTCAAAGCTTCCCTGACAAGATTTTAAGGATATTTTCAAAGTTAATGTTTTATTTTATAATTATGTGACTTTTAAATGATTTAAAAAAATATATATTTTTCTCAAATAGTTTTTATTTAATCTATGTCAACATCCTTTGATGGATTTTAAGCTTGTTTAATGTTGATTTATTATGATACAAACCTTCCATATTGTATTGAAGGTTTTGTGATATGTTTGACTGTGGATGTGTTATTTTTATACCATTCATGGTTTATGGTGAAAGTATTGACATTTCGTATGCTAGTTTTAATACAAATGTTTATGTTATGTTGAAACCTATTCATATGAGGAATGCATTAGGCTTAATATGTGACGGGTGGAGCCCGCTATAGCTCCTCGATGCATCAGTAGGTATAATGAGACAAACTAGTGTCTTAGAACAATGCCTTAACATAAACTTATTTGTAGTCTTGGCACGAGGCCTTGGCTATGTGGTTATGATAGTCTGGCATTATGCATTCCATCATTATGAAAGTGGTTATTGATATTGCATGTGATTATTCAACTAGTAGAATATCCATGTGAATAAGTATATGGAATTATTTCATTTTATTTCTATCATATTATGATGATGTTAATTTTTTTAAAGGCTTTTGTTTTAGTTATACATTTACTTAAATTTTTATGCTTATTTATGAAAATTTCTGCTATATTGTTATCCTTACTGGGCATTTGAGCTCACCCCTTTCTATGTTTTATTTTTCCCAGGATGTGAAGAAGTATTTTATGAATGACCTACAGGGATAGTATGAGGGGATAAGAGTGTGGACTATGGAGACTATATTGTTTTAGTTTTCATTTTATGATGTAATTTAATCTTTATAAATGTATCTAGTTATTGCAAGGATACTAAACTAATCGGTCTTTCGAGACTTGATCTTTCTTATGATCATGCCAATGTTACGTAATAATGCACCGACTCTGGGTAATTAGGGTCGGGGTGTTACAACGCATCTCCACTTGCTCACCCAAAACTGATGGTCTTGAATATCAAAATGAAATTCCTTAAAGGTCTCACCATATTCGACATTCATCTCACCCAAATCGATTGCATGAGAATCCTCATGAAGATATTGGTGAATCTAAAATACATAGAAGAAGCTGTGAATCTTTTTCACTTGTGAGGGTAGTAATTACTGATACACAATAGTTGTAAAATATGCCAACACCTCGAAAGGTCCAATCAATTTGGGATAAAAATTACTCTCCTGACTGAACTTCTACTACACACGATGGGGACATAACTTCAGGAACCCATGATCTTTAACATAAAACTTCATAGGAATCCTCCTATGATAAATGTATACATTATGATGATGTGGTGCCTCTTTGATTCTCTTAATGATCTACTAAACCATATTTATCATGCTATGACCCAATTCTAATCCGTAGATGGACGACTCTCCAAACTCAATCCAGTATCATGGATATCAGCAAGTTTATATATAAAATACATAGAATAGTGCAATGTAAATGGTATATTGATAACCATTATTGCAATCAAACTTCACCAAGGGTAGGTTCCTCACCCACAAACCTCCAAAATCCAAAATTCACACACACAATATATCCTCTAAATTTTGAATGATGGATCTATCTTACTTTCCATATTTGGATGGAAAGTTGTGCTAAGGTATAATTGGTAGTGAAAAGTGTACAAGATACCCCTCTAAAACCTAGAGGTAAAAAATATATTTATGATAAAATATGGTTGTCTTCATAACCCCATGGATCCTCACTAATTCCTCTAGATAGTGCCTCAAAAAAACCTCCACCGAGGATGAATCCTTAATCTCTAATAAGTGAGATGACTTTGTCAAGTGATATATAATCACCCATATATCTTCATAACCACCCTGAACTATGGGTTAACTGGGGAATAAGTCCATCAATATGTCCTCCCACTTTAATTGGGGAACATCAGGAAGCTAAAAAACCACTTGGAACATGATGCCTGACCTTCACCCTTTGAAAAACTAAACTTCAAGAGGAAAACACAGGAATTGAGGGCTTCATACCAGACCACCATAACTAGATTCACATAACGTGATACATCTTCATTAATACAAGATGTACCACTATGTAAGAACCATGTAACTCATGGATAACCACCTCAGGCATCAATGAAGGAAAAGAAAACTTCCTATGTAATAACACTCGATACTAACCATCCCTCAAGGGAATCACCATATAAAACTTGATCATGCCAAACCTCTACCTCATAATCCCCCTGCTAGGACTCCTCCATATTTTTCACCAAATATGACAACACTATCATCTGATAAATTAAAACCTTTTCATAAACTGCTCCCATATTAAGGCACAATGCTTCCAACTCTTTCATCATTCTCCAAGAGTCTCCAAACTCATTCACATCACCAATATGTGACTTCTTAATCACAAAATTAACATAAACATACATTTTAATAGGTTTAAGGGAAATCATGAAATCATAATCCTATATGAACTATGTCCACCATTTTTTCTGCGAATTCAAGTCACACTAGGGGAAGACATTCTTTAGACTCATATGTTCTATGAAGAGGAAAAAATGTTCACCAATGAGATAGTGTATACAAAAATTCAAATTTATCACCACTAAAGCAATATTAAGATCATGTTTAGAATAGTTACTTTTATTAGGATATAACTTCCATGACCCATAAGAGGAAACTAAAGGTTCTGGCCATGGTGGAAGTGCCTTTTAGTGGGTGTTAAATTAAAATATATTCTAATTTAGAGTTTCCAAAATCCCCAATAGAGGATATTTCACATTAAATGTGTAACTAAGTTATTTAGATATGAAGAAAAAATTACCTTATATTAGGATCGTTTCCCCGATTAAGCTGTTGATCTTCTTAAAAAACCATTTCAAATTAGATTTTTTTTCACTATAAGGATTCAAGGGTAGAATCCCTCCAGTACTGATCCACACATTTTTCTTTGATCTCCAAGAAATGATAATTGATTTCTAGGTTCTAGAACAGTGAATCAATTGTATTGCGTTGTTCATATTGATCCCTCCAAGATCAATCAATCTTGAATAAGATCTTCTCATTCATGAGAGGAAGATCAGAGGAATTTGAGAGAGAGAGAGAGAAGTATGTTGTGCGCTACAATTCTCTATTATAAATTTTCAATTAACCTTATGAAATACAAATAACCATCTATTTATAGATCTTTGGTTTAGGTTAGAATATTATTTAATTTCACACCATCCCTTAAATAATATAATAATCTTTATTAAACACCATTTTATATAATAAAAATATTATTATTATTATTTTTACAGTGCATGCTAACTTGTACACTAATAAATATTATTTACTAGCTTTCAAATAAATATTTATACCTATACATGATCTTGGTCTACTCCAATTCCTCAAAATTTATTTAAAACCTGAATAAATATTTTATTGAATATTTTATTCATCAATAAATAAAATAACTATTTTATTTACAATATTAAAAATAAATATTTATCCAATATTAACATAATAAAATAAATTATTTATTAATGAATAAATAATTATCTATTACCTTGTGAATAATATCAATAAAAAATTTGAATACAATTATTCCTTGATCTTGAAATAATATTTATTCCAATAATTAAATTCAAATAGAATCTAACTGAGATCAAAAGAAATAGTTAGTGTGGAACCCTCTAGAATTATTTCTCATTATCATTAGGCAGTCATGCCAAAAGTTTAAGAGTAATGCCTAGTAATGGGTCAAGGAACCTAAGAGAAATAATTTAATGTCACAAAGATGACAACCAGATATGAATGCTCACTATGTAATATAATATCTTTATCAAAATATCTCATATAGCAAGATTCACATCCATTTCATCAACCTATGTGATCGATACCTCTTTATTTGACTATCTAAAATAAACATTTCATTACACCATGGACATAAAATTTAATGTGATGGTTCTATTTCAATCAAAGGGTTGAGATATCAATTTCTACAAAGATTGAATGCAGAAATCCTTCCTCAACTTATCCGTTAATAAAATGTCATTCATGAAACACCCAATGAACCATACTTCCCATGAACATATAGAATCACAGTTTTGGTTAGTAATTAAAAGTGTGATATTTAAGAAATTCACTAATGATAATCATAAATTCTATGTACCATTACACGTTCTCTCAAAGATGAATATTCGATGACAGGAAAATATTATGAATACCAAATGGCGAGTCTATTCTCATAATCTCTTATCTTGGATATTACAATGAACAAAATTATCTAGAATAATCCTCATTATCTCATGTTTACTCTCACCTGATAGTAACATTCTATGTGTCCCAACATAAAACATTGTCTTAGCATAGAAATTTTTTTAAGAATATCATCATTGAACTTTAATTCTCTCACCATATAGGGGAGATACTATGACCTTATCAATGAAATAGACATCCTAGGACATTATTACATTAAATTCATACAGAGGAATGAAAAATATGTAATAATATATTTTCATTAGTATTCAAATCATCAAATATACATGTAATCAAAGTACAAATAGTAGGCCCTAGTACTCAAAATCCAATAAAATCTCACTTGGAAAAGAGAAAACTATCTAAGAATTTAAATATTATAAACCTCACATAGTAATCATATTTATGATTAGTCAAGGCTTAGTAAAGGGGTCATTCATGTTGTCTTTAATGGAAATACTACTCACTAAAATCTCACCAATCTGAGAAAGTCTTTAAAGAGATGAAACTTCCTTAGTATATTTTTTGTCTAAAGATGTGACCTAGGATCCTTTGAAAGAGGAACTGTTGCAGTATTATCACAATAGAGTATGATAGGATCCTTACTTCTAGATACCAAGTCAATATGTTGGATAAAGTTTCATATCTATAATTCTTCATTAAATTCCTTATAAGTCGTAATATACTTAGAATCAACTAAAAAATCTTCATCCACAACCTCCTTTGAGCTCTTCCGGCTCACACCACCTCTATTTAATGTGAAGAAGTATCCCATTTTTTATTTCATATCATTCTGGTATATTTGGAAACTGGTAATTACGAACCCTCTGATGACTAGTTTCTCATATTCTCCATAGAAAAGGAACATATCTTTAGTACGCCTCATATACTTATGGATGGACATGAATTTAATCCAATGTGTGTAACTTTGTTAGAGTCTAGTCAAGTACATAATATGTAATACATGACTTATCCAATCATCGATGAATTTAGAATCCTTTCCATTATTATAATTTCCTCATGTGTTTTAGGACACATTTTATTGAAAAGATGAATGCCACGTGACATTGAAATTAATCCCCTCTTGGATTGTTACATACTTAATCTCTTAAGTATCTTTTCAATATATGTACCCTGACTTAGGATGAATAGTATCTTAGTTTTATCCTGATGTATCTTGATCCCATGAATGCATGTCACTTCACCTAACTCCTTTATGGAGAAGTATTTATTCATCCAGGATTTAACAACTAGTAAGAATGTTATCTCATTTCCAATAAGTAACATGTTAATATAAAAATGACCGCACTCCCACTAAAAAACTTATCGACACAAGGATCACATTAATTCTTTATTGATCAAAATTCCATTGTGGACTTATCAAAATGAATTTTCCCTAACCTAGATTCCTTCTTTAATTCAAAAATGGATCTTTGGAATTTTCAAACATTGTTGGCATCATTTGGAGTCACAACCCCATTAGGTTGTGTGGTATAAACATATTCATGAAGGTTCCCATTAAGGAAGGTTGTTTCTACATCCATTTTTGAAATCTAATAGTTATTCAAGATTTTAATAGAATGTAACTTTTTTATGGATTTCAATATTTCAACTAGTGAAAAGGTTCTAATGTGGTCAATTCCATGATGTTTTTTAAAACCTTTTGCAACCAGTTGCACCTTATAGGTACTAACCTTCTAATCCATGTCCAGTTTCTTCTTAAAAATCCATTTACAACCAATGGTCTTGAAATACATGGGAGTATCAATAAAAATATTGACTTAGTTTTGGTAAGTGGAATCTTTCTCAAAATTCATGGCTTCTTTCCACTTGGAAACATTTGTGCCACTTACTGCTTCCATATAGGTTAATGGAACATTATTATCCACTAATAATGAGTTACTATATTAAATGACTAAAAAAACATATCGTTCTAGTTCTCTAGAGTCTCTACTACTCCTACAGAGTACTTGTGTGTCTAGAACATCTTCTTCTTCCATGAGGCTTTGTGGAATCAATGCATGTTCCAACCCCTATGTACCTTTATCCTTGACTTCATCAAAGTATATCTAACTCCCATAATATCTTTTGGATATTTTCTCTCCCTCAAGCAATATGGAGTGTCTTTAAACTATTTCCCTTTTCTATGAGGGTTCCTCTAAAAATATCCCCTTGTTTCCTTGGGGTACCCTGTGTAGGTACACTTTGTGCCTTGGCGTGAAAGTCTGTAACCTGAAGAGGAATTAAAATTTATTCGCAACCCCACACATGAATTTATGAAAAAACATATTTCATTCCATTTCATAATTTGTATGGTACACCATATACCAATTTAGTTGGAACTTTCTTTAGTATTTTTGATGTTTTTTGTAACATGTATCCCTAAAAGGATAATAGAATACTCACATGACTTGTCATTGATATCACCATATCCACCAAGGTGTGATTCATCTCTTTTCATAGACCATTCCACTGAGGTGAATAAGGTAGAGTGAGTTGGGATAGGATCCCAAACTCCCATAAATAATCAATGAAGTCTTCATTAAGATATTTTACACTACAGTCTAAGTGGATTTTTTTAATCTTCTTATGAAGTTGGTTCTCAACTTCATTCTTGTATTCCTTGAATCTATTAAAGGAATCATACTTATACCTAATTAAGTAGACATATCAATATCTAATAAGATAATTAGTAAAAGTTATGATGTATGTGTACCCACACCTTTTTAAACAAAAAATGGTCCATGCATATCACTACGAACTAATTCAAGAATATATTTGGCCCTTTCACCATTTCCAACAAATACGGATTTGTTCATTTTTTCTTATAAACATTCATGAAATACACCAAGTGGTTTCAGTTCAAAAGAATTTTAATATCCATATTGATATATTGTACTTAATCTCTTTTCATTTACATTCCCCAACTGATGATGCCAAAGTTGGGTGTGGTGTGAGTCATGTGAAGTAGTTTCGTTTCCATTACTTGGTTTGTGTAATCCAACACATAAAGTACACTGTTTAAATATTCCATACCATAACAAACCTATGTTTATAGAATAAGAAAAATTTATTCACAATATTGAAAATAAATCCATCTACATAAAGTTCAGATATAGAAATAAAGTTTTTAGTAATAAATGGTACAAAATAATAGTCCTTCAAAACCAAGGTCATTTGTGTTGGAAACATGAGGTGGTAGTACCCGATAGCCACAACAGCTAGTTTGGCTCTATTGGTGGCTTATAAATATACCTTCTCTCTGTCAATCATTATAAATCTAAATATTCCTATATTTTAATACATATTTGAAAACCACAATATGAATCTAATAACTACTTTTTTTCAAAAAAATAAACTGTACATGATAACAAATGCACCTGAATATTCCCCTGAATTCTTTGGTTGGGTGTAGTTTTTCTTCTAATATCCCTTCTTTCCACATGAAAAAAACTAAATTGGGTTCCCTTTCTTTCTCCTTGATCTTCCTCTTCTTGGAAGGGAATGAAAAAACATTGGTATTAGTGATCTCTTCTTTCCCTTTCCATTTTTTCACCATAAGGATGAAAGGATTTTCATGATTTATCTCCTTATCTAATTGTAAAATAAGAGTGAGAAGATCTAAAAGATAATTATCAATGTTGTTCATATTCAAATTTACAATAAAGCTGGAGAAGCTTTGAGGGAGTGATATAAGAATGAGATCGATGCATTGCTCATTGAGGACTTTAAATCCTAGAACCTCTATGTGATGTCCTGACCCGACTCACTTGATAACAGTAGTCGAACCAGGGGCCACATGGCCTCAAGTGTGCCTCCCTATATTCTAGATTCTACTGACTAGCAGTGATGGTTTGTAAGAGTATAGTGAGGAGACTATACCCTTATGGTCAGAGTGTGGCACATTGGTTTAATAATAGAAATAAAGAGAAAATATAAGAATCAATATAATAAATAAACAAAAGAAGCATGAGTATCTAGATATAATAAACATGCACAAGAAGAACCAATATTAGATTAAAAATAATGTCATATTTGTATGATATAAAAATGAAAATACATGGGAGCATAGTTGCAGGCATATAAAACATGCTAGAAAAAATGATCAAAAAGACTAAAATACATCTTCAATGGAATCATTATCATAGGATTATTATTATTCTCACATGCTCCATCCTAGTAGTAGAAAACCAAACATCCAAAAATGGACACTTCCCTTTGTCCCTACTTGTACCCATAATACTTGTTCAGGTACCATAAGTAGCCCGAATAGGGTATGACATATACTCAATAGGCCACCACCAACATTTTTTAGAACTATCCATAATACTCTTATAAAATGAGTGGTGTGTAGGTAAAAATCAAAGTATAATGATAAATAAATCACATTGGTTCGGGTTCCCCATGGGACACCCAGCCAATACTACCTACATCATCTTAAGCTAGAATGTCTCTAAACTGATTTCAACACATAAATAAATGTAAAAAGAAATACAGAAACATGTATGTATGTATATACATCATATATTTATGCACATATATGTATATATATGTGCGTGTGTGTGTGAAAATACTATCCAGGACCCGAGGTGTATATCCAAGGCACCCGTTCATAACCATAAGGGTTTGCAGAATTCTCATGGAATTTAAACCTAGGAGTACTATATAACAAGGCCAATATATAAGTAAGGCATAGACTAACTCCAATTTTATTATTTGGCTTGGAAGATGCATCATTTGAATTCATTATAGAGGCATTCTGATCCCATGCAAGGTGTTCCATACAAAGGAACTCAAGTATCACTCTTGGAGAATAATAATAATTCATCATCATAAGAGTCCACCTAGGTGATCTCATAAGAACCCAAGCATCACTCACAATGTGAAATAAAGATATAAACCTCTAAGTCTATCAATATTATACTATAAGAGTTAGTGTCCTAGAACCAACTGGTTTTACTTTTATTATGTGGATATTTAATGTATTATTACATTTTGTTCATTGTTCGGCATGACTATGATGTAATAATGACCTAGATTATTTGTTTCATTAATAAGGTCATGGAATTTCCCCGCCATGATGAGAACCTTGAAATTCTCTAAAAATATTCTTAAATATAGTTCTTTGGTTGGATGACATACTATTATGGGACACATAGCATGCAGACCGTCAGGTGCGAGTACTTGTAAGCAGATGAGACTTCCTCTCATGAAGTTCGCACTTGGTAATCTCCAAGATAAGAGATTATGAGAACAGACCCTCTAGTAAGAATTCTGCATGTGTTGGTGTCATTGGATATTTGTATCTGCAAGCGTATGTAATGATCCTTAGACTTTAATATTATCATTAATATGTGTCACAACTCGCGTACTTTTATTTTCTGATGAAAATCTTCACGCAGACAGTTGGCGGGAAGTAGGGTACGTTGGGTGCATCACGAGTGGCATGTTATTAATGGATAAGTCGATGATGGATTTGTCCCTTACATTTATAGAAGCTGATATCTTGTCCCTTTGATTGAAATAGAACCATTGCATGAAATTCCATGGTCATGGTGTAACGATAAGTTTATTTCCGGTAGTCAAAGAAAGATGTATCAAGCATAAAAATTGATGACACTATCATGAAACCTACTTGATGAGATATTGAGACAAAGGGATTATATTACACAATGATTGTTTGTATGTGGATGTCGTTGTTGCGACTTTAAGTTCTTTCTCTTGGGTGACTTGACCTGTTACTAGACAATACTCTTTAACCTTAGGCAAGCCCACCTAATGCCAATGAGAAATAATCCTAGAGGGTCACACACTAAGTGTTTTTGGTGGTATCGGTTAAATTCTATTTGAATTTAATTAATGAAATAAATATTATTCTCAAGACTTTGGAATAATTTTATTCATGTTAAAATGATCGCATAAATTAAATAAAATATACTAATTTATTTTATTGAACATTTAATAAATATTTATTTAATAGTTTTTAAATAAAATATTTATTTAAAAGAATAAATTATTTCTTTATTTATTCAGGTGTTCAATAAATGGAAGTGGAGTTCGAGTGGATCAAGTCCGGTCCGGTAGTAAAATAATTATTTTCAATAAGGTAAATAATTATTTAACTACTTTGTACAAGTTAGAAGATTAATGACGCTGCTATTATTTTTGTGACACAAAATTTTATTTATAATTTTGTTTCGTGCAAGTTGGCGCACCATAAATAATGACACGGTATTATTCTTATGAGCACGGGGTTTCTTTATGTTCATGAATGTACTTAATTTTTATTATGCAATTAAATATTGTAACTGATGTTCCATGCATATAAATAGACAAGTACGTCTATTATGCCAAACACCACACGACACTGAATCTTACACCCGGTCAATTGAGAATTATTGAGATAAACAATTTATCTATTGAATACAATTCCCACCCCTCTCAGGAATGAGATACGTTCTTCTAGGCCAAAGAAAAAGTTATCAAGAATGACCAGCACAAGACATTCGCTTCACCGCCCTAGCACCTAGAGAATGAGTGGTGTCGATCGAAGGCCTTAGAGCATGTGTGGATCGCCGCTAGAAGGGTTCTAGTTTGGATCCTCATAAGAAAAATGAGATAATCTGGAAGCGTCATTCCGGACGATCAAAATTATCAACGAAGAAAAATACCAAATATTCCGGTAGTATTTTTCTTTATGAAATTAAGTAAATTAATTATAAACATGACATGCAAGATCCTCTCTAAAGGTTTCAGGCATCTTCCTTCTTTATCTAAACCTTTGATTATATTCCATGGATACGGGTAATGTGGCTCATTTTTTAATGCTCTTTTCCACATCCTTTTTTTATATATTTTTTGACTTTTTTATATAAAATTGTTACATTTTGTGTAATTTTTATTAATTCATGTATTTTGTAAATTACAAAATGAAAAATGTGATTATGTATTAAAAGTATGTTTTTGTTTCTTTTTTATTGTTTTTCAATAATAAAATTTAGTTGTTATTTTAATTTCATTTAATTAATTATTTTTGTTTTTATTTTCCATAATTTTTAATTCATTAAACAGACTAATTAGTTCTTTATACTTTAAATTGTAAATAAATAACTCATTTTAGTTTTTAGTCTTTCATAATTTAATTAGTTTTAATAATTTAATCATATTCAATTAATAATTTTTATTATTTAATTTAATTAATTCTTTAATTAAGTAATTGGTTTAATAATTTAATGTAACTGTAATTGCTTTAATTTGTTCATAAATTAATTTGTTTATAATATCTAATACAAAAAAAATTCATTCTTTTAAATAATGCATACGTAATTTTATTATTTAACTTTGTTTTATTTATTTAGTTTTTAATTCTTTTTTATTTAATTGATTAATTGATTAATCTATTTTTAGTTTTATTAAATTATTAATTTAATTTTTTGTTTTGGTTATTTTGCAGGTGTTCCGGTAGCATCCATTCACGGTGCCACTGTTTGCACTCTTTGTTGTCTCACCACTTCAAACTCACACTGGTGTGTCCCACCATCCCACCCCTTTTCCACCATTCTATGGAACAACACAAACCGGTGACGCCATTCCATTCACGGTGCCACAGCAAACCCTGGCACCGTAAACCATTTTTGTCTGCACCTGCTTCACGTCTCACCGTAACCCAGGCACCGTAACCCAGGCACCGTAACCCAGGCACCGTAACCCAGCCATCGTTTTGCCTCACGTCTCACCGTCTCTTGCACACACTGCTTCCTCTACACCCTCACGGTTCCACACACACAACAACATCACGGTGCCACAACAAGAAGTTTCCTCACTGTTCCATGCCCCAACACCCTCACACCATCAAACCTCCATCTTCTTGCCTACCACCTTCCACACCAAACCCAGCACACCTTCCCCAAAACAAATCAGTGCAAAATGAAACGCATAAAATTCGTAGATTCAACACCAACAGCAAGAATAATTAGCTTGAAGACACAAATCAAATCGGATCAACAAAATTCAAACAACATAATTCTGCAACAAACTAGAACCTGAATCATCGGATCTGAGGCCTCAAACCACCTTTACGCGCCCATCTCCACACCGTGAACCGGCAGAACCGAATCACCCAAAAGCCCGCACCACACTTACGCCATCACCCCCTGCTGGAACACCCTAACCCCACGATCCTCTACCTCCTTATTGAGACGCGCCGCACCTGCCACCTTCTCCACGCAAACCCACAGTTCATCTTCACCCCTACCATGTTCTCCATTGAGGCCACCAGCCACTCTCCACCGACCCAAGCCGCGCTCCACCTGCCTCCTTCCAGCCGTAACCCTAGCCCCTTTCCGTTGTTCCATCCGAGCCACCGGACCTCGCCGTTGTACCTGCTCCGAGCCACCGTACCTCTCTCCTAGAACCCGAAGCACATCCCCTCACTTCCGTGCACCGTCTCCCCCGGATGGAACACCTGCACAGCGACGCCCCTTTCGCCTTTTTCCCCTCTTCCATGCCTCACCCCTCCCTCATCCTCTCTTTTCTTTTTTCTTTTTCTCTGGTATATAAAATATTAACCTATTATAATATATATAACATTATAACATATAATAAATAATAGTATAGAATATAACAATAATATATATATATATATATATATATAACAATAATAACAAATTTAGTTATATATTTTTATATTAAAAATTTTTATTTTATAAATATTATAAAAATAATATAATAGTTATTATATATATATATATATTAGTAATATTTAATACCCCTATAAAATGTATATATCAGTAAATTAAATTTTTCATTTACATATAATTATCATTATTGCATTTTTTCGCAATTCTAGCATGCTCTTGTTTTTTTGTTGTTGTTTCGTGCAAGGGGAGCGACTCGTAGAAGTGGGGGTAAAAGGAGTAGTTTGTGGGAACAAAGTGAGAATATTCACGAGGTATTTGCTGGGGAATTGTTTACAATCACTGGGAGTTCACTCAGATCTACTGACAAGCTTGCTGAAGACGCACCACGTGGATTTTTGGCTTGTCAGTTTGCCTCTATTTTTATTTGAGTTTTTCAGAATAAAATACGACCCTTGACTTCTCTCTTCTATAGGCAACCAAGGTCAGAACAGGGCCGGGGGAGGGCATCATTCTACAGCCAGGGGGAGGACACTCCACCACCTTTCACCATTCATTCCATCCACATATCACGGATAGGGATCATCTTCGACCTGGAGATGGGACATGCACCTCCATTCTCCACCTCATCCCCCATTTCTCTATTCTATTTTTAATTTCAATTGTGTCTTTAAAAACATGTGTTTCTTTTTTTTAATTATAATGGTGATGTTTGTTTCTTTTTTTTTGTTCCATCCATTCATCCTTGCTTCGTGTTGTGATCTTAAATCTCCAGAAATGGAGATCTGACCTGTGGGGTTAAACCCAGTTTATGAAACCCAACACAATCTGGAGATCCATACACTAACGTGATCACGTTCTTTTTATTCACTTTTGTAGATCACATATGCGATTTATATTGAGTGAGATAAAGATCATGCGTAAGACAATTTGCTACTTTCTTTTTTAATTTCCTCTCCCCTTCTTGTCTTGATTTCTCAAACTGAGAATCATGTTTGGTTGTGTGATGTGACGATCTAAGTGGAATCATTCGAGTTTGTGAGAATTTCTTTCCAGAATGACCTTTCTGAGTGAATCACCTTGCAGTTCAGAGGAAAACTTGAGTATTGAAGAACTTCGATGCTTGAGTGTTTAATTTCTAGGCAAGATTGGTGTGTGATCCAAGACATCGATCATGCACTGTGCAAATTTGAGATTTGTTGATTTATTTCTTAAGTTGATATAGGATAGGGAGTATATGGTGGATTAGACTGGGTTCGGCCTTTTTCTAACTAACCGTTGTCTTCTGTGTCTTGGTGTCATCGGTTCATTCTGTGCCTTGTGTTGTGTCTACGCCTGCTTTCTTTTCATAGTTTTGTCATGTGCCTCTATATTTTTTTTCACTTTTTCATCACTATTTCTCTCTCCACTGTGCTCTTCAGCACTGATTAGTGATTTCATAGGAGTTGTGTTTTTCTGTTTTCAAAATATTTAAAAATAAAAAATGATTTACAGAACAACCACTTAGGCTCTCAACATTGCTTCCTTGAGAGCGACCCCAAGGTTAGACACTATGCTATATCTTGGGTTTTTATAAATGTAAAATTGACCATCCTCATGAAAAGGACACACATCAATTGGCTTTCATCATAATATTGATCTCAGAATAATCATTGATCATGGTAAAAATCAAAGTTGAGTTCCGTTCCAACCACGCTTCCGCTGCGTCGGAAACCATCAAGTTGTATCAAAGGGATGTTACATCATAGTTTATAGTTATTTAAATATTTCATTGATTATTTACACATTTAATAATTCATTTGTTTCAAATCATGTTAATCGTTCTACAAATCTAAATCTAGAGATATGTTCCCCCTCTTTCGTTTCTCGTTCACCTTACAGAAACAATCTTTTCTTTTAATTTTGATTAAAATAAAATAGAGGATCTCATCCAATGGTGCCAAAGGTTCATTGATGTACACCACAAGAACACATGATGTGTATTCATAAGTACACGTTGTGTATCCAGGGTTCAATGCACCGAGTCTGGTCTGCTAAACCAAGTTGTGTCATTGGAGTTTGTTTAAGTCTTAATGACTCTAAGTGTTAACCAGGAACAGGTGGCACACAGTTTCCAAATTACACGGTGTGTGGCCCACTGGACATGATGTGTAGTCCCTTCATGATAGGGTTGGAATATGTACCCCATACATGGCTTTCACGGCTAGAGACTGTGTAATGAGGAACTGCGTGACTTGTGGCCTACTAGATTTGTCGTGTACTACAATGATTTTTGAAGTAAACTCACACACCATTTCTCCGAGCATGTACTTTGGATGGATGGTGAAAAATAGTACACAATGTGTAGTTGGAACTACATGTCGTGTACTCATCCAAATTACGCAGATTTATTAAAATTTAGTATTATATTATAAAAACCCTTGAAATTTGTACCATCATACAGGTGTAAAGATGAGGCACAACCTGTGATATGTGTTTTATATATATGTTTTTAATTTATCATATGTGTAATGTTCATTTCTACTCATTGGGTAGTTATAAATAGGAATTCATCGGGTTGTCTCCAAGGTACAAGATACGTAAAGAGATAATTTTAAATGAATTTAGTTGTTTAAAATTATTATGGATGATAATCTCATGGAAATTCAAAAAAGGGTTTAAGATAAAAGTATTGATTAATTAAAGATGATAATTAATTGATTCGAGTGTGATTTATCTTAAACAAGAACAATTAAATAATTTAATGCTAGTTTTATTTATTTGTAAATATCATAAAATATATGGATGATCATGATCTAGACCAAGACCTTTGTATGTGGATGGTTTCTTTTAATTTATTTATTTAAATTAAATTTGTTGGTCTGCGAGCCTTCTCATCATTAATATGTAGGGTCTGCGTGCCCAAGGTTTCTTTTATGTAAAAACCCTTTTTACCTCTCACCTGCATCTGAGATAAAAAAGTCATATGTAATGGATGGAACTCCCAAGCTAGTGGAGGCGGTTCAAGATGGAGCAGAGACGAAACCACTCCTAGGAGATATAGAGGTAGACAGGTGGAAAGCTATAAAAATAAACCCAAAAGGTTCATGATGTTTACACCCTTGTTCAGGGTTATTTTATCAACTGATAGATAAAATAACCGTTAGAAAATATCATGATCATTCTATTTATTTTATTTCTGTCAGTTTCATGGTTTATCATTATGGATGTGTGTTCATGATCACATAATTAATGAATTAAAAAATGATACAAGACATAACTAAAACAAACCAGACTTATTCGTAAATATTATCAAGACATGGTTAATCACTTAAGTATGTTCCACTTAATATTAACTAGCATGTGATAATGATAATAATAAATTCATCCATAACAGATAAAAATCCATCAAATAAAATATGAAGTCAGACCAAGCCTTCTGTTACTTGATTAATGGAAAAACATAATAAAACTATGTGTTTGACCAACCCTTGTTGGGACACTTACTTTTATATAAGAATACCTTATGAAAGGTTTCAGGATGACTTTACCATATTACATCAAGAGGAGTATCCCTTGCTAGACTTGGTGTAATATTTGAGGCAAGAGTTGATGAAATCCAAAATTTAGGATTTTAAGATTGGGGAGTCCACTCAAAAGATCAAGGAACTGCAAGCCCATAGTTGGAAAAGACCTACCTACCTAAATACCTTCTAATAGCTTAAAGAACCCTAGTTTGGGTTATGCGAAGGGGAATATGGATCCTTTCCACTAGAATGTCATGGCAACTGGAAATTATGAGTTCAACGGTGAGGGCCGTTGGGACTTGATAAAATAGTGATAGACTTAATAAAATTTCTTGTTTCTCATAATATGTAATCAAGAATGTACTAATGATCTACTCTTTTAAATTGTAGAATAAAAATGACAAGATCTTCAACCACACTATCCCTATGATCAATTCTGGATAAAGACAACATCCTCAACGGTAGTAACTTCCAAGAATGGTTTAGACGCCTTCGGGTTATCCTACGCCATGAACAAAAGTCTTATGTGATAGAGTCAGCATTACCTAATCCTCCTGCCAAATAAGTGAGTGATGAGGATTTTCTGGTCTATGAGAAACATATGAATGACACAGTCGATGTTCAATGTTTCATGTTGTAATCAATGTCTAGTGATCTCATGAAGTCTCATGAAACCATGGATGCTTATAGCATACCCGAGCACCTTCATGGTCTTTACTAGGAGAGAGAAAGACAAGAATGTATTGAGATCTCTAAGGCACTCTTTCAGAGTAATCTTGGGGATGGTTCCCCAGCTGGGCCTCATGTAGTCAATATCATTAGCTATATTGAGCGGCTGGAGATTCTAGGGTTTAAAGTCCCCAAAGAACTGGGCATAGATCTCATTCTCGTATCAATACCTCAGAGCTTTTCTAACTTTGTTGTCAATTTCAATATGAACAACATTGATAAGTCTCTATCTGATCTTCTTATCCTCAATCGCCAAGTGGACAAAGATATGAAGCGCAAAAAGAATTTTGTCCTTATAGTGAATAAGTGGAAACAGAAGGAAAATATATTTAATCCCAAAGCTTCTTCATGACCTTCCAAGAAAAGAAAGATAAAAGGGGAGGCACGGGAACAAGAGGATGTTTGTTTCGCATGTGGCAAGAAGGGCCACTAGAAGAAGAACTGCATCCAGCCTAAGAAGCAAGGGGAAGCTTTAAGTGCATTTTTTATCGAATGCAATCTATCTATTTCTACTAATTGGGTATTAGATACATATTTTAGTGATCACATATGTATCCAAATAGAGGAACCAAGTAGATTCGGGAAGATTGATTAAGGGGAGGTAGATCTACGAGCAACCAACAGAGCCAGACTTGCTGTTGTAGCTGTCGGGTAATACCACCCCACATTGCCAACTTGGATGATATTGGTGTTAAAGGGTTGTTTTTATGTGTTTTATATAACCAAAAACATAATTTTTTTATCTATACATGATATAGATGGATTTTTTTTCATGTTTGGAAATGAATGTTTCTTTTTTTATAAAGATAGCATTTGTTTTGGTAGGGCACATTTATACAACAGTCTTTATGTGTTGGATTACACAAACCAAGTAACGGAAATCGATGACAAAGACACTTCACATGACTCATACCACAACCAACTTTAGCATCACCGGTTAGGTCATGTAAGTGAGAAACACTTGAAAAGGTTACACCATGATGGATATTTAGATTCTTTTGAACTAAAACTACTTGGCATATATCATTCATGTTTACAAGGGAAAATGACCAAAGCCCCATTTGGTGGGAAAGGTTAAAGGGCTAACGAGCTTATTGAATTGGTTCATACCAATGTGTGTAGACCATTTCCAGTTGAATCAAGTGGTGGGTACTCATACTTTATAACATTTACTGATGATTTAGTAGATATGGATATAACTACTTAATGAGGTATAAGTCATAATCATGTGATATGTTCAAGGAATACAAGAATGAAGTTGAGAACCAGCTTGGTAAGAAGATTAAGAAACTATGCTCAGACCGAGGTAGAGAATATCTTAATAAAGACTTCATTGATTACTTACAGAAGTTTGGGATCCTATACCAAATCACTCCTCCATACATTCCCTAGTGCAATGGTGTGAGAAAAAGGAGGAACCACACCATGTTGGACAAGGTGAGATCAATGATGAGTCATGCGAGTCTTCCATTATCCTTTTGGGGATATGCGTTAAAAACAATAGCACAAATACTAAACCAAGTACCAAATAATTTGATAAATGGTATTGTATATGATTTTTGGAGTGGAAAGAAAGCCATATTGTCGAATTTACATTTGTGTGGAAGCGATGCATTTGTTAAGGCCTCTTCAGGTAACAAATTTGCACCCCGAGGTACAAAGTATACCTTTATAGGATACCCCAAAGAAACAAGGGGATATTACCTATACAACCCCTCAGAAAAAAGGTAATAGTGGAAAAAAATGTCATATTATTTGAGAGGGAGCACATCTCCAAAAGAGATAGTGGGAGCGAGATAGACTTCGATGAAGCTCAAGTTACACAAGAGTTGGTACGAAAATAGATTCCACAAATCCCCATGGAAAAAAGAACTGTTCTAGAGGCACAAAAACAGCGTAGGAGTACAAGAGAGTTCAAAGAAATTTAATGGTACAGTTTTCTAGTTATTGAATATGGTGACTCATTATTAGTTGATAATAATAATCCTCTAACCTGCCAGGAAGCAATAAGTGGCACAGATGTTAATAAGTGGAAAAAATATATGCATTCTGAAATGGATTCCATGTACCAAAACAAATCTAGATTTTGGTAGATCCTCTTGTTGATTCAAAGAATATTGGTTGCAAATGGGTATTCAAGAAGAAACTAGACCTGGAAGGACAATTCATCACCTATAAGGAACGACTGGTTGCAAAAGGTTTCAAACAATGTCAAGGCATCGACTACGATGAAACCTTTTTACCAGATGTAATGTTGAAATCCATCAGAATTCTATTGGCCATTGCCGCTTACCATGACTATGATATTTTGAAAATGGATGTCAAAACAACCTTCCATAATAGGAACCTTCAGGAAAATGTCTACATGAAAAAACCTGAAGGGTTTATGACTCCAAAGGATGCTAATAATGTAAGAAAGTTTAATAAATCCATTTATGTATTAAACAAGAATCCAGGTCAAGGAACATTCATTTTGATGAAGCCATAATGAAATTTGGTTTTATCAAGAATTATTTTGAGCCTTGTGTCTACAAATGGTTTAGTGGGAGTGCATTCATTTTTCTAATAGTATCTGTTGGTGAAATATTACTTATTAGAAATGAGATACTAGTCATACAGTCTGTTAAGTCATGGTTGAATCAATGCTTCTCCATGAAGGACTTGGGCGAGGCAACATATATTCTTGGGATCAAGATCCATCATGATAGATCCAAGAGATTATTGGGCCTAAGTCAAATTACATACATTGATAAGATACTGAAGAAATTTAGTATGGAATAATCCAAGAGGGGATTGTTTCCAGTATCACATGGAATTTATATTTCCAAGAAAATCTGTCCTCAGAAACATGAGGAAAGAAAGATAATGGAAAGGACTCCATACGCATTAGTGATTGGGTCATTCTTGTATTCAATGCTATGCACTGGGCTGGATGTCGCCTATGCATTGAGTACGGTATGCATATATCAAGCCGACCCAGACGAACTCCATTAGATGGAAGTCAAAAATATCCTAAATTATCTGAGGTGTACTAAGGATATGTTCCTGATTTATGGAGGAGATGAGGAACTAGTCATCAGAGGATATGCATATTCTATTTCCAGCCTGATCAATATGACATGAAGTCGCAAACAGGATACATCTTCACTTTTAATGAAGATGCAGTTATCTGGAAGAGCAAAAAGTAGAGTGTGGTCGCAGATTATACAGCAGAGTCTGAGTATATTGCAGCTTCTGAGGTTGCTAAAGAAGTAATTTGGATGCGAAGTTTCATCCAGGTGCTAGATGTGATACCTAGTAATAAAGATCCCATCACACTGTACTGTGATAATACTAAAGCGATGGATCTCTCAAAAGATACAAGTTAAAATCAGCAGAGGAAGCACATACTTCATAAGTATCATATCTTGAGGGATTTTTCTCAGAGAGGTAAAGTTATAGTGAGTAGTATATCCATGGAAAAAATACCTGGCGGACCCCTTGACTAAAGCCTTGACTCAATAGAAACATGATCACGATGTGAGGTCTAGTAGACTGAAAGTCGTAGGTAGTTGTCTCTAGTACAAGTACGAGTTTGTAATATTTGGTGTCCTAGAACCAACTAGTTTTACTTTTATTACATGGATATTTAATGTATTATTACATATTGTTCATTATTCTGCATAACAATGATGTAATAATGTCCTAGAGTATTTGTTGCATTAATAAGGTCATGGAAATTCCCCACTATGATGATTACCATGAAATGATATACCAATATTCTTAAATATAGTTCTGTGGTTGGATGACATACTATGATGGAACACATAGCATGAAGACCGTTAGGTGCGAGTACTCATAAGAAAATGAGACTTCCTCTCATGAAGTTCACACTTGGTAATCTTCAAGATAGAAGATTATGATAATAGACCCGCTTGTAGGAATTCTGTATGTTTTGGTGTCATTAGATATTTCGATATGTGAGCATGTGTAATGATCCTTATACTTTAAGATTATCATTAATATATGTCATGACTCATGCACTTTTATTTACTGATTAAAACCATCACACAGACAGTTGGAGGGAATTAGGGTGCATTGGGTGCATCACGAATGGCATGTTATTGATTGATAAGTCGAGGGAGGATTTGTCCCTTCCATTTATGGAAGTTGATATCTCGTCCCTTTGATTGAAATAGAATTGTCACGTGAAATTACATGTCCATAGTGTAATGGTGAGTTTATTTTAGGTAGTCAAAGAATGACGTATCAAGCATAAAAGTTGAGGACACTATCATGAAACCTACGTGATGATGTATTGTGACAAAAGGATTATATTACATAGTGATCATTCATATGTGGATGTCATTTTTTTGACTTTATGTTATTTCTCTTGGGTGCCTTGAACCATTGCTAAACAGTACTCTTGGACATTAGGTAAGATCACCTAATGCCAATGAGAATGAATCCTAGATGTTCATGCACTAAGTGTTTTGGGTGGTCTCGGTTGAATTCTATTTGAATTTAATTATTGAAAAAAATATTATTCTCAATAACATGGAATAATTTTATTCAAGTTAAAATGATCGTATAAATTAAATAAAATATATTCATTTATTTTATTGAACATTTAATAAATATTTATACATTAGTTTGTAAATAAAATATGTATTTAAGAGAATAATTTATTTATTTATTTATTTGGGTGTTCGTTAAATGGAAGTGGAGTTTGAGTGGAACAAGGATGTTCTGATAGTAATATAATTATTTGCATGAAGGTATATAATTATTCAACAACTTGGCACAAGTTAAAATTATAATGATGTTGGTATTATTTTGGGATGCGGAATTTTATTTATAATTCCATTTTGCACATTTTTTTACACCATAAATAATGATGCGGTATTATAATTGTGATCATGGAGTTTCTCTAATTACATTAATATATTTAATTGATATTATAAAATTAAATATTGTAGGTGATCTTCCATTCATAAAAATAGACAAGTACGCCTATTATGCTAGGCACCACACGACACCGAATTGTACAGCTGGTGAATTGATAATTGTTGAGCTAAAAAATTTCTCTCTCGATTCCTCTTCCCACCCCTCTCAAGAACAAGAGATGTTCTTCAAGGCTGAAGAACAAGTGATCAAGAATGACCGATACAATACACTCTCTTTTCCACAGTAGCACCCGAAGAATGAGCAATGTCGATTGGAGGCCATCAGAGCACATGTGGATCACCGCTATAGGGATTCTAGTTGGGATCCTTACAAGAAAAATGAGATAATCTGGAAGGGTCATTCTATATGATCAACATCATCAACAAAGAAAAATACCAAATATCTAGGGAATATTTTTCTTTAGTAAATTATTTAAATTAATTATAAACATGATGTGAAAAATCTTCTCTAAAGGTTTCAGGCCTCTTCCTTCTTTATCTAAATCTTTGATTCTATTCCATGGAGACTGGAATTCATCATTGTATTTATCTCAGAATAATCATTGATCATGGTAAAAATAAAAGTTGGGTTTCATCCCAAACTCGCTTCCACTACACCCAAAACCTTCATATACCACATAAGGAACCAGGTATTTCATGTGGTGTGGTATAGTAATATTGTTTGTCAAGCCCGTCTAAGGTAATCTAGTATGGAACCAAGTATTTCTCATGGGTTTCATAAAGGCATCTACCAGGTGATCTTGTCCAAGATTTTATATGAAGAACCCATGTAACACTCTCATCATTCTATAATTCAATTATTAACTTCTAATTAAAATGAGTTATGAGATTATACAAAGCATTACAAATAAGAACCCTTATATCTCCCTTGGAATGACATGCAGGATGGTCGTGGTTAACATTAGGCTATACCATATAACAATTCACTTAAGTCAAATTGAGTATTTCATTTAATAATCATAACTCAAGATATTAATAGGTCAAGCAATGGCCTATACAAATAGCATGCTGTTTTTCCTTGGTTTGGTTCTAATTACATCTCATTCTCAAGGTAAATTAAAAATACCTTAATTATTATTCCAAAATAATTAAAGGCATAAGTCTCATAGGCCATTAAATAAGTCACGCCCTAAGGGGTGGCTCATGTCAAGGTGGACACCCTCCAATGTTAAATCTAGATTTATAGAACAACCCTAAACATGTATATATAGATTAAATTAATTTAATTATATTTTTGGAGCCGTCTCCAGAAAGTTCCATCTAGTGGAACCATCGAGAATCATATAAAACATCTAGATTTTAGGGGAAAATAACTATACCATCTATCATATCTTGTTAGTTAAATCCTCATCTAGTATCATCTTTTAATTCGAGTTGAAGTGTAATAAATTATAGAAAAAATACAAAATCCATGAAAATAGAATATATTGTTTTGTATTAAGATCACACTATGGATAGAGAGATAAACCAAAAAAGGAATCTAAATAATTCAAGAAAATACTGATGGGTAACCAAAATTATTGAAGGTGTTCTGATCATATTCTGTATGAGGGAGAAACCTCTAATCGTAGGTAGAAGGAATAAGAAACTCCCACGTAGTCATCCTGCTGTGAAAAAGAAAGGGAAGAAGAAATTTTAGGTTAAAATAAGGGTTCTTCCCTTTTTAATGGGATTTTAAATATTCATGATGTGATTACAATTCACATTTTGAATAACTCAAGTTTTTTACCCTCTAGGAAAAAGAAATTCAGGTCCTAAATGGGGTCTAGCCACCCCAATTCACATCGTGAAATGCATTCAAGTATTGAATTGGTTATATAGTCAGGCTCCAACCACCATGCTACCTTCCTCCCCAAAAGTAAACCAACCATATTTAAGGATTAGTTATCAGGGTCTAATAAAAAAAACTAATCAACAAGGGTTGAACAGAATTTAAAAGAATATGTACCTCTTTGAAAAAGCATATGAAGAGTGAAAAAGGTATAGAACTGTCTCCACTAATAGGTGATAAACTATTTGAGAAGGTAAAATTTATGGTCACGACTTTTGTTAAACCTTTTTTGAAAAACCTTACAAAAGCGGGTTGGAAAAAGGGATCATATTTTTTCAATTATCATGATAGAATTATTTGTACATCATACATTTTATTTATATTATGCATGTTGAAAAAAAATTGTTATAGTGTACTTGGAACATTACTAAATGCACCAAAAAAATGATGGAATTAAGTCTTGGTTGGTTATGATTGACATGGGAATATTTGAATAGTTGGAGCTAGTGAAGAGTGAAAAAACATACTTTAATTCCTATAGCTAATTACACTACTTCCATAAAAGAGAGATACCAATTTTGAAACTTCTTAAATTATGTAAAGGATAAATAAGGATATTCATCAAATATCAAGAATTTCATATCAATAACTAATTTAAAGTTAAAGGGTCTGAAATCCCATGAATATAATGTTTTTATACAGGATCAAATTCTTGTATCTTTACTTTTACATTTTTTTTCAAGAATTCCTATCATACATTAACCAATAGATATTTCTTTTTCAAAGAAATATGTAAAAAAATTATAGAACCAGGGAAATTTCAAACTATGGAAAAGGAAATTGATGTTATATTATTTGAATTAGAGGTTTTCAACCCTCTTCCATTATTTGATATGATGGTTCACTTGATGGTTCACTTGGTAAGATAGATTCAACTATGTGGTCTTGTACATTATACGATGGTCCCCTCTTTGTGTTATTCATGCACACATAGCATATGAACAATGTTTCTATAATACAATACAACATGTTTAAAACACTTTAAAAAATATACCCCATTGACCAATGACTTGAATATTTTTCGAGAATAAATAATTCCATGAATATTAATTTCATAAAATTCACTTAAAATAAATTCATTAGTAGCACAATTGTGTGCATTTGTGAGAATCAAAACCAAAAATAAATTAATGAACTTATTGAATCAACACATTCTCAAAAATCTCCCCCTTTTTGAGGATCAAAAAACCCATAATATAAATAAAAAAAATAAAAAACAATTTTTACAGAAATGCAAAGAAAATTATCCACCTTGTTCACTTTAAAATATTTCTTTCATAAAGAAAAATTCTCCCCCATTTTAAGGATTAAAACTTAATAAAGGAAACATCACCCCTAATTAAAATAAACATATAAACTTCTCTTTTTATATTATTCCTTAATGTAAATTTTTTATTTGTAAATTTATGTAACTTTTTAATCATGAATATTATAAAACTTCTCCCATATAAAACAAAAACTATAAACTTCTCCCATTAAAACCTATGAAATTAAAACATATAAAACTTATCCCCTTTTTGTGACCTCAAAAAGATAAGAGCGGTAAAATTAAATCCCTCAAAATTTATCCTTTTTCTAAAAGATATAAATATTTAAAAAAGTAGAATATTAGATTATAAAATGATTATTTGTTTTAAAAATACTCCTAAATGTAAAAACTAGAAAATTTCAAGTATTTTTTTTAATATATGGGAATTTTATGAGTCTGTGAAAATTGATGGCGCGTGATTCCGATGCCCGGTGTACTTGGAATGAATTTATGAACTTTTTTCCGGTATGTTTAGTAAACGTGCGAGTGGGTTTTTGTAACTTTTAAACCATTGCTCGGAATTGAAAATTGAGGGAACTATTGAACTCGCAACACTGCTATTTTCTTAAGGAGACCTTTACCTCAACCGTAGTAGGTCGAGGGTGAAAGATAGTTTTTCACTTTTTCATGGGAGAATAAAAATAAAAATATTTAACATTTTATTTTAATTCTTGAAACCCCAATTGATTTATGGAGGTGGGGACCACAAGAGTTTATCCTATGAATTAAATGCTTGGTGGTGGGGACCACCTAAGCTAAAAACCTCCCCCAATTTGAATTTAATGGTGGGGACCACCCGAACCCTCTTAATCGGAGAAACCCCATGAACATCCTCATTAATGAAGAATTAACCCATGGACTTCCTTCCCATTAATTATTCTCCAATTTAATTATGCCTCATCAATTGATTAATGTTTCCAACTTGTTTTGTTCCAACAATTTAAAATTGGACAAAACCTTTTTATTTTGGTTGGCTATTTCTTTTGAGAGCATTCGTTGGGAAAAGGTTTGTCAAAGCTATTGGGAGAACTAGGAGGAACACATCCTCCAACAAAGAACTCCGGCATTCTCCAACAACTTTGACTCCCTCCTCGGGATATCCTCCAATGGTTGACGTCTTCAAAAATGAAGAACCACCTCCATCGAAGAGCATTTATCTGACGAACGAGCTCAGGATCGAAGGTGTGTGGTGGGCGTGACGAACGTCGACATCTTCAATTTCTTTCTCGCAACACAAAAACAAATCACCGAGGTAGGGGTATATTTGTGTATGATTATATTCCCATGTTATTCCCTTCTAAAACAAAGAACGTGGATCAACTCTATAACTAGTTGATCTAAAGATGTTTTCTTTTGCGTGTTTGGGAATAATCCTTGTGGGGGGTTGAAGGGTTTGATGTTCTTCATTCAAGATTTTGTTGAGCCGCTTGTTACCGCTCTAATGCAGAGGGTGCGGGCCAAACAAACAAAACCTAACCCCTCCACCATTCTTCTTGAATGGTGTGTTCTTCGCAATGGAAGAATGCGGCTTTGTGCTACGAAGATGAATGGATGGGACAGCAGGCACACCGCTGGCCATGACGAAGGCGATGACCCCACAGATCTCACCGCCCCATGTCCTTCACATCCCCATCAGCCTCACGCCTCCCTCGCGGCCTCCATGGCATCCGCTGCACCATGAACTCACGCCAACCCCGCTGCCTCCGCGGCCTCCACCGCACAGCGGCCTCATGCTCACCCTGCAGACTCCGCCACCCTGTGGCCTTTGCAGCCCCCACCGCATCCGCAGTGCCCCGTGGCCCTCCGCGCCGCCCTATGGCCTCACGGACCTCTGCGCCGCCCCATGGCCACGCTGCCCCGTGGACCCCGCTCGCAACCCCCGCGGCCTCCGTGCTGCCCCGCGCCGCCCAGGTTGGGCAGCCAGGCCGCACCACCTAGTACAGGTAGGGCTGCCCAGCGCGGGCTGGGCCAGACCCAGCAGTTCGGGTCGGGTCTACCCAAACTGGGTCGGCCCTGGCCGGGATGGGCTGGGTCAGTCTAACTGGGGTCAGACCGGACCCAGACCCACTTCGACCCATTTACGCTCTTTTGTCCATAACTTTGGCACTAGGCATCTATTTGACAAACCGTCAACGGCACTGTAAACCATGGAGTGAGACGATCCCTTTGGTATACCCCAATAGAGTTTTGGATAAAGCTGGGAAATAGTTGGGTTGGATCGAGCAAGAATTCAACCGGGCCCTCGTGACAAAAAGACTAATAACTTACATACTGGGCGTCCGATTGACGCACCGTCTATTGCATTGAGACCCGTATGACGTGGCAGACCATTGGGATACTTCTTTGTGGGAATTCACGAAATTTTGTGTATCATCCAATGGTTTGAAGAGAAGACTCTCTTGGAGACGAGCAAGCTTAGTGATGGAACCGAGTATCTGTTTGTGACGTGAAGAAGGAATAGGGATCCTGTGTGGGTCAGCATCGAGTGATCCTATGTGGGTCAGCACCAAGCGATCCTATGTGGGTCAGCACTGAGCGATCATGTGTGGGTCAGCACCTAGCGATCTTGTGTGGGTCAGCACCAAGTGATCCTGTGTGGGTCAGCACTTAGCGATCATGTGTGGGTCAGCACCTATAGATCCTTCGTGGGTCAGCATCTAGTGATCCTATGTGGGTCAGCAACAGAGCCTCTTAATAGAGTAATATTATTTAGTAGTTACATCTAATCATCTCTACTACTATACCTATGAAATACCTAGTGTGAGGTGAGTCAGTACCATTATGGTATTCTTCTATGTGGTGTACCTGTGTGGTACATACCTTCGTGTTATTCCTTCCATTGTGGAACAGTTGAGCTTTGGGATTTGAGATGGACTCTATTTTTTCATCCTGATTGAGATGGGTATACTCGATAACTTAGGTATATGTATGGGTATATACCTAAGTAGGGTTGTTAGTTGATTTCATGCCTTGTGGTTTATCTATGCCCACTCCTTGTTGTGTTTGGTGCAGATGACGGACAACACTGATTTAGGATGAGGGTACCAGGGCTAGACATGGCCTGAAGGTGGACCATACGGCGTGATGGAATGCAGAGGAGACGAGTAGACGTGGAGTGCTAAGGAGGCGATCTGTACCTACCCCTTCAGGTAGGAACCTCATAGGTCAGCCCAGTAGCTGCCTTTCTTCCTCTTCAGTTGTATTTTATTTTAGTTGTACTTGTACTATTACTGTTGCACTTGTATTCCATACCCTTTTTACTTTCAACACTCTTTTTCTATACAGTTGACTTGTGTTCGTATCTTGTTGTGTGCTTGGTTGCATGTTTTTACAGGTTATAAAGGAAATTCCTTCCCGGTTATAGGGAATAAGCCTTTTAGTGCTAGTCTCCAGCCCCTTCCCTATGGAAGGTGGGATTGGGGTAGTCACAGCATGGGCCCTGAGGGATGGGTCATGAAAAATTGGTATCAGAGGGGTCGGTTCAACCATAGATCATTAGACTCTGATCTTTTTTAATGGATATATTTTTAAGTGTAGTGAGAGTGGTTATCAATTTAGGGAATCTAGTATTAGAGCGGCAACTAACGTATCCATACACTAGGACCCTGACTTCTGATTTCTGACTCAATGCATGAAAATGCTGATTGCTTGGGTGGTTTGAAGAGTTTTCATTGTGATCTCTTTGAGTCAGCTCACCAGGTATAAATTTCTGAATGTGGCACACCTATTTCTTTTCAGGATGCCTCCACACAGACAGCCAGCTAGAATTCCGGTTATAGTATGCACTGATAGCCAACCGAGTGAGGAGGCCTCAGTGTAGGTCCCTCTTCTAGTAGAGGTAATAGCGGAGGAACCAGTGGTACCATTACCCATTGGGCCACCGATGCCACCAGACCTAGCAGTAGAGGGTGCATGCTACTTGAGTGCATTGCATGAGTTCCAGTACCAGAGGCCACCATGGTTCAGGGGAGAGACGGACCCACAGGTGGCAGAGGATTGGCTAGAGGTCGTGTTGAGAGTTTTTCGACTAGTAGGGGCACCATCCAATCTCATGGTGATCCTTCACGACAGTATTCTACAGGAAGAAGTAGGAAAATGGAGGAGCTTGATGTTTCAGGCTCACAACGAGGTGACGCTTCTCTGGGAAGACTTCAAGAGCCTATTTCGGGCAGAGTTTGTTCCAATGAATCTTCGTGCAGTGCGCATATAGGAGATTCTTCATCTACTATAGGACAAAAAGACTGTAGATCAGTACTCAGTGAGGTTCACTGACCTTTCATGTTACTCCACTGATATGGTGTGGGGACCATTCTTCAAGGCCCAGAACTTCGAGCAGGGGATCATGCAAGATATCAGGGCTTCAATGATTTCTCTTAGCATACCGACACAAGCAGGGGTGTTAGAGAAATCCCTCTTAGGAAAGAATTTCCTTGCTGAGTAGTCACCAGCAGCAAGACCCACCACCAGTCATCACGTAGCAGAGTCTTCTACAATTGGCAGCAGACAGATGTCACAGAGGTCAAAGAGGACCAAACCAACAGGTGTACGACCATAGAATTCAGGGAAGGTTGTGCGGGGAACCTGAGGTAGAGCCAGTCATGCTAGGAGCGGGAAGTGTTACGCATGTGGCGGGTAGGGTCACATGGCTCATGACTGTCTGACCTACCATATGGAAGATCAGCAAATGGTTGAATGACCGCCTAGGTAGAGATAGAGGTTCGACTGAGGAGGGCCAATAGGAGTAGGAGGATGTGTAAGAGGGGTTTTTCGTGCAAATGGTGTTGGGAGACATTTCGAGATGTTATCTCCACCCCCACCAGGGGGTCCACCTTGACTACAGTGAGCTGGTGGATAGGGGTGAGCTCAGCTCTAGGCAGCTGAGGCCGATGATCACAGTGCTCTAGAGATGATACGAGGTACGATCTGTGTCTACTCCACCTTAGATATAGTACTTATAGACACAGGTTCTAGTCATTCCTTTATTATCACTTCCCTCGTTCAGAGCTCGAAGATTCCGACGGAGCCGTTGGCTCGATCCTTACAGCTAGAGACTCCTATAGGAGCAGATTTGACGATTACGAACTGGTTCCACTAGTGTGAGCTTACTCTAAGAGGCGAGATCTTCAGTTGTGATCTACTGGTAGTGGCGTCGAGGCCTTACTATGTCATCTTGGGTATGGACTGGTTTTCTAAAGTCCATGCACATATTGACTATATTAGGTGCAAAGTGTGGTGCGTCTGCATGGATGAGACCAGGTTTACCTTCACTGGAGAAAAGGGAGCATTTGCAGCACATGATGGACTTACCCAGAGGAGAATGTATCTAATCACTCATTAGTTGGCAAGCCTTACCCTCATAGAAGATGATGTGGAGAGTCCAAGTTATCTTGTAGTGGTGGACCAGTATGTTGATGTATTCCATGATGATGTTTTGGGTCTACCTCCACCCAGAGAGATGGACTTTTACATTGACTTGTACCCTGGGATGGAACCAATAGCTACACTCACGTATCGTATGGCTCCCGCAGAGCTTCGTGAGCTGCAGGTACAACTAGAGGACTTGTAGGGGAAGGGATTCATTCGGTCTAGTGTTTCTCCTTGGGTAGCCCCAATTTTGTTTGCCAAGAAGGCAGATGTGAGCTTGAGACTTTTTATTGACTATCTATGCTTAAACATGGTGACCGTGAAGAACAAGTACCCACATCCGAGGATTAATGACCTCTCTAATCAGCTGAAGGAAGCACGGTGGTTCTCAAAGATAGACCTTGGATCAGGCTATCAACAGCTCAGAGTACAAGATGAGGATGTGCAGAATATGGCTTTTAGATGTTGGTACGACCATTATGAGTTCTTGGTTATTCCATTCAATGTAACCAACTCTCCAATAGTGTTCATGGGACTTGTAAACAGGAACTTTCATCCATACCTTGAATTATTTTTAGTAGTCTTCATCGACAACATACTGATCTACTCAACTACTGAGGAGGAGCATGCATATCATTTGCAGGTAGTACTGGACACACTCAGAGAGCACCAGTTTTATGGTAAGCTCTCACATTTCCAGTTATAGATCCGAGAGGTTCTCTTTCTAGGGCATGTCATATCAGAGGATGGAGTTGCAGTGGATCTAGCGAATATTGAGGTGGTACTTTCTTGGGAGACACCCAAGAGTGTGATAGAGATAAAGAGTTTCTTAGGTTTGGTCGGATACTACTAGAGATTTGTGCCAAATTTCTCCAGAGTTGCAACACCACAATCAGCATTGATGAAGAAGGGGAAACCCTTCATGTGGTCAGAGAGATGCCAGCATAGTTTTCAGTAGCTGAGGCAAAGGCTGACTAGTTCCCCCATCTTGAGGCTACTGGAGGGGGCGTAGGGTATATAGTTTACTGCAATGCGTCAGGAACCACGCTTGGATATTTCCTGATGCAAGAGCAAGAAGTGATCCCATATGGTTCTTGAAAACTGAGATAGCATGAGAAGAACTACGCTACCCATGAACTAGAGTTAGCAGCAGTGGTCTTTTCCTTGAAGATGTGGAGACATTACTTGAGGGGTGAGAATTTAACATTCTACTCGGATCACAAGAGACTCAAGTATATCTTCTCTCAGAAGAACCAGAACCTGAGACAACGATGTTGGCTTGAGTTCCTTCAGGACTATAAATTCGAGATAGTCTATACTCCTGGGAAGGGTAACATTGTAGCATATGCACTTAGTAGGAGGTCTGGTATACAGCTACTAGAAGAGGAGACAGATTAGCTGGCCACTTTGCAGATATCCTTTGTGGATCGGGATGGAGCATCTTTCCTTTAGTCTCTTACAGTCACTCCCCCACTTCTTTAGCGAGTTACGGAGGCACAGTGCGGGGACCCTGACTATGAGACTTGATGTGCTCAGATATCCATGGGACATGCACCTGATGGATTTTCTGAAGGTGGGGAACACGTCATCCTCTTCAGAGGACGTACCATGGAACCAGCTTCACTTCAGGAGGAATTGTTGAGGGAGTTCCACATATCCCCTCTAGCAGTACATCCAGGAGTGGAAAAGATGTACCAGGATCTCCGACGACAACACTAGTGGCCAGGAATAATGAAAGGAGTAGTAGAGTTTGCCACTCAGTGCCTCACATGTCATCAAGTGAAGGCAGAGCATCAGGTACAAGCAAGATTGGTTCAGCCTTTAGAGGTTCCAGAGTGTAAGTGGGATGGGATATCCATGGACTTCGTGATAGGACTTCCACGCACATCTAGAGGTCATGATTCTATTTGGGTGATCATTGACCAACTAAAAAGTCACCCCAATTCCTACTGATCAAAGAGTAGGGTTCAGTAGAGAGCTTGGGACGCCTCCATGTGCAAGAGATTGTAAGGATACATGGAGTGACCTCGATGATTGTTTCCTATCATGATGCGTGTTTTACTTCCCGTCTATGGAAGGGGTTTTAGGAGGCTTTTTGGATGTAGCTTTTCTTGAGCACCACCTTCTATCCTTAGACAGATGTCCAGACTGAGCAGACCATTCATACTCTCGAGGACATGTTGTGTGCTTGTGTCCTAGACTTCGGTTGCAGCTGGGAGGATCACTTGACTTTTGTGGAATTTTCATAAAACAACATCTATCACTCCACCATTGGGATGGAACCTTTTGAGGATTTTTATGGGCGACCTTGCAGATCACCTTTGTGCTGGACTGACCCAGGGGAGTCAGCACTAGCGCGACAAGAGATGGTACGGGCTACCACAGAGAAGGTGCAGATCATCCAGGAGCGGATGAAGACTGCACATAGCAGGCAGAAGTCTTATTCTGACAGGAGACAGAGACCTATGGAGTTCGAGTATGGAGACCATGTCTTTATATGGGTCTCACGATGATGAGGTTTGCGGAGATTTGGCCGAGGCAGCAAGTTATCTCTGAGTTTCGTTGGACCTTTTTAGGTCCTCAGCAAAGTTGGCAAGGTGGCACACTGCTTAGCTCATCCCCCTCAGTTTCACCAGGTGCACAATGTCTTTCACGTATCCCAGCTGAGGAGATACGTGCACGACCCATCCCACGTCATAGACCACGGTGAGTTGGACATCGACGATGGGGTGACATTTTCGAAGGTTCCAGTTGAGATTAAGGATCGACATGATTGGGTCCTTTGTGGGTGGTCGATACCTCTGGTGCGCATTTGCTGGAAACACGGGAACCTCCAGGATATCACATGGGAGCGGGAGGCTCATATTCATGCTCATTACCCCCCACTTATTTCCTTAGTTTGTGTTGTGACTTATGGGGATGCAAATCCATGAGGTGGAGAGAATGTAAAAACACGGAAATTCCATGTTATTTTTTTTTATTTTATGGGAATTTTATGAGTCTGTGAAATCGACAGTGCATGATTCCAAGCCCTGGTGTTCCCAAAATGAATTTATAAACTTTTTTTTCAGGAACATTCAGTAAACATGAGAGCATGTTTTTTAACTTTAGAACCAGTGCTCGAAATTGAAATATGAGGGCATCGTGGAACTCACAACACTGGTATTCACTTAAGGAGACCTTTACCTTGATTGTAGTAGGTCGAGGGTGAAAGATATTTTTTCACTTTTTTGTGGGAAAATAACAATAAAATTATTTAACATTTTATTTTTATTCTTGAAACCTCCTTTGATTTATAGAGGTGGGGACCATAAAAGTTTATCCTCCAAATTGAATGCTCGGTGGTAGGGACCACCTGAGCCTAAAACCTCCACCAATTTGAATTTAATGGTGGGGACCACCCGGACCCTCTTAATGGGAGAAACCCCTTGAACTTTTTCCTTAATGAGGAATTTACCCATCGAAATCCTCCCCATTAATTATTCTCTTATTTAATTATTCCTCTTCAATTGATTAATGTTTCCAACTTTTTTGTGCCAACAATTTAAAATTGGAAAAACACTTTTTATTTTGGTTGGCTATTTATTTTGAGAGAATTCATTGGGAAAAGGGTTGGAAAATATTTTGGGAGAACTTGAAGGAACGCATCCTCAAAAGAAGAATGCTTCTTCAAATGAACAATGTCGACATTATCCAAAAACTTTGACTCCTTCCTCAGGACATCCTCCAATAGTGGACGTCTTCAACAATGAAGAACCACCTCCATCGAAGAGAGTTTATCTGATGAATGAGCTTGGGATTGGAGGCGTGCAGCGGGCGCGACGAACGTTGACATCTTTGAATTCTCTCTTACAACAAAACAAAAAAACTACGAGGTAGGGGTTTAGTTGTGTATGATTATCTTCCCATGTTCTTCCCTTCTAAAACAAAGAACGCAGATCAACTCTCAAACTAGTTGATCCGCAAATGTTTTCTTTTGCGGGTTTAGGAATAATCCTTGCGGGAGGTTGTATGGTTGGACGTTCTTCATTCAAGATTTTTTTGAGCCACTTGCTACTGCTATAACGCAAAGGGTGTGGGATAAACAAACATGGCCTGACCCCTCTGATGTCTTTCTTGAATGGTGTGTTCTTCACAATGGAAGAAGGCAGCTTTGTTCCACGGTGATGAATGGATGCGACGGCCGACACACCGCTGGCCACGAAAAAGGTGCCGACCCCACAACTCTTCACTACCCTGCATCCCTCATGGCCCCCGTGGCCTCGTGCTGCCCTCGCGGACTCTGCCGCACCGCGAACTCACGCCAACCCTACGGCCTCCCCTGCACTGCAACCTCACGCCGACCGCGCGACTTCTGCGGCCTCTGCAACCCCACAGCCTTTGCGGCCCCTGCAACCTCCATGGTGCCCCGCAGCCTCCCCGCCCATGGCCCTCAGTTCCACCCCGCAGCCTTGCCTCCCTATGGCCCTCCACACCGCCCCATGGCCTCGCCGCCCAATGGCCCTCCGCCCCGCCCCACGACCCTCTGTTCCGCCCCGTGGCCAAGCCGCCCCGAGGTCTCCGCGGCCTTCGTGGCCCCCGTGGCCTCCACGCCACCTCGTGCCGCCTAGGCCGAGATGCCAAGCCCCTCAGTGGGTCTAGCCATACCGCTGGTTAGGCCGCCTAGCGGGTCGGGCCGCACTGCGGGCTGAGTCGGAACCAGCGGGTTAGGCCAGGTTGACCCAAACTAGGCCGGCCCATGCCAAGTCAGACCGGACCTAGACCCACTTCGACCCATTTAGGATCTTTGGGCCATAACTTTGGCACTAGGCGTCCGTTTGACAAACCTTAAAAGTCCCTGTAAACCTTGGAGTGAGACGGTCCCTTTGGTAATCCCCACTAGAGTTTTGGATAATGTTGGGAAATAGTTGGGTTCGATCAAGCACGAATTCAACCGAGCCCTCATGACAAAAGGACTAATAACTTACAAACCAGGCATCCGATTGACGCATCATCCATTGCGTTGAGAACCCTATGACATGGAGAACCTTTGGGATACTTCTTTGAGGGACTTCACGATAGTTGGAGTATAGACCAGTGGCTTGAGGAGCAGAATCTCCTGGAGATGAGAAAGCTTAGTGCGGGAACCCAGTAGCTGGTTGTGACGTGAAGAATGAATAACGATCCTGTGTGGGTCAGCATCGAGCGATCCTGTGTGGTTCAGCACCAAGTTATCCTATGTGGGTCAGCACCGAGTGATCATGTGTAGGTCACCACCTAGGGTTATTGTGTGGGTCAACACCAAATGATCCTATGTGGGTCAGCACCGAGTGATCCTGTGTGGGTCAGCACCTATAGATCCTTCGTGGGTCAACATATAGCGATCCTGTGTGGGTCAGCAACAGAGCCTCTTAACAGAGTAAGATGATTTAGTAGTTACATCTAATCATCTCTACTATTGTACCTAAGAAATACCTGGTGTGAGCTGAGTCGGTACCTTTGTGGTATTCTTCTGGGTGGCGTACCTGTGTGGTACTTACCTTTGTGGTATTCCTTCCTTTGTGGAAGAGTTGTGCTTTGGGCTTTGAGTTGGACTCTGTGTTTTTATTCATGATTGAGATGAGTATACTTGATAACTTAGCTATATGTATGGGCATATGCATAAGTAGGGTTTTATGTTGATTTATTGCCTTTTGGTTTATCCTTGGTGGATTTTATGAGACCTTGAGGGTCTCAAGGTCCCTATTGAGTATCGTTATACTCACCCCTACATGGACTATGCCCGCACCATGTTGTGTTTGGTGTAGAAGACGAATGTCATTGATCAAGGATGAGGGTACCAGGGCTAGACGGGACCCAGAGGTGGACCATACGACATGATGATATGCAAAGGAGACGGGCGGACGTGGAGTGCTGAGGAGGCAAACTGTACCTACCCTTCAGATAGGATCCTCAGAGGATAACCCAGTAGCTTCCTTTCTTCTTCTTCAGTTGTATTGTTTTTCAGTTGTACTTGTACTATTACTGTTGGGCTTGTATTTTGTTCCCTTTTTACTTCATCACTCTTTTTCTACATAGTTGACTTGTGTTTATATCTTGTTATGTGCTTGGTTTCTTGTGTTTAAATGTTATAAATAAAATGCCTTCCCGGTTATAGGGAATAGGATTTTCAGTGCTAGTTGCCAGCCCCTGGCCTATGGAAGGCAGGCTTGGGGTAGTCACAGCACAGGCCCTAGGGGACGGGTTGTGACACTAAATCATAACATTTTGGATTA